>JBBPBX010040374.1:0-11727 GCA_038048925.1 Garcialebias charrua
GTTTCACTAAGATATAACTGTAGTAATAATATAGGGGGCGCTATGGAGTAAAAATTTACATACCATTATCAATGTGTGTCGAAGTGTTCACTGATAAAGCACAATAAATCTGGTTCAGATCGGATGATGTATCACTGAGATATAACAGTTTGAATAATCTAGGGGGCGCTCTAGAGTCATATGTTGAACCACAATATCAATGTGTCCACAAGGTCTCACTGATGATGCACAATAAATCTGGTTCAGATCAGATGATGTATCACTGAGATATAACTATAGAAGTAATGTAGGGGGCGCACTTGAGTCAAATGTTAGCCCACCATATCAATGTGTCCACAAGGGCTCACTGATGATGCACAATAAATCTGGTTCAGATCGGATGATGTATCACTGAGATATAACAGTTTGAATAATCTAGGGGGCGCTCTGGAGTCATATGTTAGCCCACCATATCAATGTGTCCACAAGGGCTCACTGATGATGCACAATAAATCTGGTTCAGATCGGATGATGTATCACTGAGATATAACTATAGAAATAATGTAGGGGGCGCACTTGAGTCAAATGTTAGCCCACCATATCAATGTGTCCACAAGGGCTCACTGATGATGCACAATAAATCTGGTTCAGATCGGATGATGTATCACTGAGATATAACTATAGAAATAATGTAGGGGGCGCACTTGAGTCAAATGTTAGCCCACCATATCAATGTGTCCACAAGGGCTCACTGATGATGCACAATAAATCTGGTTCAGATCGGATGATGTATCACTGAGATACAACAGTTTGAATAATCTAGGGGGCGCTATGGAGGCTATTTGCTAATTAGCATAAACACCTGTTCAAGGGGTGGGTAATGATCGATCATAATGATTTTGGTACTCCTCAGATCAAATCTGTGGAGTTTAGAACCAAACGTATGGTGACGGCGTTACGTCTTACTTCGCCACGTCACCACGCCCACTTGCTCCACCCAAAACGAACAGTGCTGGAAAGCTTGTTACACCAACATGTCTTCGGTGACTGGATACAATGTCACGCTGATTAGGTAACAGGGATCCGATATGGACCGTTCAACGTAAAACTTTACACTTCCTGTTGTCAGGGGGCGTGGCTTAAGTGATGTCATGATTTGACCATACAGTTTTGCAGGGGACCGGATGTGGGTCAATCACTGAAGGTTTGATGTAATAGACAGTTTTCGTGTAAGAGCTGTAAGCGTTTCGTTTTTCATGGCGAGATGTCCAACTTTGAGGTCTGGCCCCGCCCCTTCAGCATGCATGAAAACGCACAGTTTTGATAACATTTGTTCCCCCGTGCCTTATAAAGAAACTGGCCAAGTTTGAATCAAATCGAGCGAAATCCCTAGGAGGAGTTCGTTGAAATGCAGAGGCTGTAAACGGCCAAAAAGGGGTGAAAATTTGGTCATCGTTCCAAAATGGCCGCCTTACCATTTATCGTACAACATTGGTGCCAGAGGGTTTTCTGTGCATCTTGGTGAGTTGGACAAGTGTACCAAATTTCATGATTCTACGTCAAACTAAGGTCAATGCAGAGGGTATTTTGAATATTTCTAGGGGGCGCTCTTGAGCCGTTTCTGTAGCGATTTGCTAATTAGCATAAACACCTGTTCAAGGGGTGGGCAATGATCGATCATACTGATTTTGGTACTCCTCGGATCAAATCTGTGGATTTTAGAACCAAACGTATGGTGATGGCGTTATGTCTTACTTCGCCACGACGCCACGCCCACATGCTCCACCAAAAACGAACAGTATTGGAATGCTTGTTACACCAACATGTCTTCGGTCACTGGACACAATGCCACGCGGATTAGGTAAAAGGGGTCCGATATGGACCGTTCAACGTAAAACTTTACACTTCCTGTTGTCAGGGGGCGTGGCTTAAGTGATGTCATGATTTGACCATACAGTTTTGCGGGGGACCGGATGTGGGTCAATAACTGAAGGTTTGATGTATTAGACTTTTTTCGTGTAAGAGCTGTAAGCGTTTCGTTTTTCATGGCGAGATGTCCAACTTTGACGTCTGGCCCCGCCCCTTCAGCATTCATGAAAACGCACAATTTTGATATCGTTTGTTCCCCCGTGCCTTATGAAGAAACTGGCCAAGTTTGAACCAAATCGAGCGAAATTCATAGGAGGAGTTCGTTCAAATGCGGAGGCTGTAAACGGCCAAAAAGGGGTGAAAATTTGGTCATCGTTCCAAAATGGCCGCCTTACCATTTATTGTACAACATTGGTGCCAGAGGGTTTTCTGTGCATCTTGGTGAGTTGGACAAGTGTACCAAATTTCATGATTCTACGTCAAACTAAGGTCAATGCGGAGGGTATTTTGAAAATTTCTAGGGGGCGCTCTTGAGCCGTTTCTGTGGCGATTTTTGCCACGCCCCCAAAATACGTAATTTTTCACCAGTCCTGACGAGTCCGCCAAATTTGGTGAGTTTTCGTATATGATAAAGCCTCCAAAAGGCCACTTCTTTGGGGGGAAGAAAAAATAAAATAAAATAAAATAATAATTAAAGCCGCAAGCGGCGTTGAGGCCCTCGCAGCTTAGCGCCGCTCGGACCTTATTGAGGCGACCGCGCGAGCTCCAGCTCGTCCGCTCGGTCGCCATTTCGAAGTCTCTCGTGTCTACTCCGCACCAGGAGTGCACACGCACAATAAATCTGGTTCAGATCGAATGATGTATCACTTAGATATAACTATAGAAGTAATGTAGGGGGCGCACTTGAGTCAAATGTTAGCCCACCATATCAATGTGTCCACAAGGGCTCACTGATGATGATAAATAAATATGGTTCAGATCGGATAATGTATCACTGAGATATAACAGTTTGAATAATCTAGGGGGCGCTCTGGAGTCATATGTTAGCCCACCATATCAATGTGTCCACAAGGGCTCACTGATGATGCACAATAAATCTGGTTCAGATCGGATGATGTATCACTGAGATATAACTATAGAAATAATGTAGGGGGCGCACTTGAGTCAAATGTTAGCCCACCATATCAATGTGTCCACAAGGGCTCACTGATGATGCACAATAAATCTGGTTCAGATCGGATGATGTATCACTGAGATATAACTGTAGTAATAATATAGGGGGCGCTATGGAGTAAAAATTTACATACCATTATCAATGTGTGTCGAAGTGTTCACTGATAAAGCACAATAAATCTCGTGCAGATCGGATAATGTATCACTAAGATATAACTGTAGTAATAATACAGGGGGCGCTATGGAGTAAAAATTTACATATCATTATGAATGTGTATAGAAGTGTTCACTGATAAAGCACAATAAATCTGGTTCAGATCGGATGATGTATCACTGAGATATAACTATAGAAATAATGTAGGGGGCGCACTTGAGTCAAATGTTAGCCCACCATATCAATGTGTCCACAAGAGCTCACTGATGATGCACAATAAATCTGGTTCAGATCGGATGATGTATCACTGAGATATAACTGTAGTAATAATATAGGGGGCGCTATGGAGTAAAAATTTACATACCATTATCAATGTGTGTCGAAGTGTTCACTGATAAAGCACAATAAATCTCGTGCAGATCGGATAATGTATCACTAAGATATAACTGTAGTAATAATACAGGGGGCGCTATGGAGTAAAAATTTACATATCATTATGAATGTGTGTAGAAGTGTTCACTGATGAATCATAATAAATCTCGTGCAGATCGGATAATGTATCACTAAGATATAACTGTAGTAATAATATAGGGGGCGCTATGGAGTAAAAAATTACATAACATTATCAATGTGTATAGAAGTGTTCACTGATGAATCACATTAAATCTCGTGCAGATAGGATAATGTATCACTAAGATATAACTGTAGTAATAATATAGGGGGCGCTATGGAGTAAAAATTTACATACCATTATGAATGTGTGTAGAAGTGTTCACTGATGAATCATAATAAATCTCGTGCAGATCGGATAATGTATCACTAAGATATAACTGTAGTAATAATATAGGGGGCGCTATGGAGTAAAAATTTACATACCATTATCAATGTGTATAGAAGTGTTCACTAATGAATCACATTAAATCTCGTGCAGATCGGATAATGTATCACTAAGATATAACTGTAGTAATAATATAGGGGGCGCTATGGAGTAAAAATTTACATACCATTATCAATGTGTGTCGAAGTGTTCACTGATAAAGCACAATAAATCTCGTGCAGATCGGATAATGTATCACTAAGATATAACTGTAGTAATAATACAGGGGGCGCTATGGAGTAAAAATTTACATACCATTATCAATGTGTGTAGAAGCGTTCACTGATGAATCATAATAAATCTCGTGCAGATCGGATAATGTATCACTAAGATATAACTGTAGTAATAATATAGGGGGCGCTATGGAGTAAAAAATTACATAACATTATCAATGTGTGTCGAAGTGTTCACTGATAAAGCATAATAAATCTCGTGCAGATCGGATGATGTATCACTGAGATATAACTATAGAAATAATGTAGGGGGCGCACTTGAGTCAAATGTTAGCCCACCATATCAATGTGTCCACAAGGGCTCACTGATGATGCACAATAAATCTGGTTCAGATCGGATGATGTATCACTGAGATACAACAGTTTGAATAATCTAGGGGGCGCTATGGAGGCTATTTGCTAATTAACATAAACACCTGTTCAAGGGGTGGGTAATGATCGATCATAATGATTTTGGTACTCCTCAGATCAAATCTGTGGAGTTTAGAACCAAACGTATGGTGACGGCGTTACGTCTTACTTCGCCACGTCACCACGCCCACTTGCTCCACCCAAAACGAACAGTGCTGGAAAGCTTGTTACACCACCATGTCTTCGGTGACTGGATACAATGTCACGCTGATTAGGTAACAGGGATCCGTTATGGACTGTTCAACGTAAAACTTTACACTTCCTGTTGTCAGGGGGCGTGGCTTAAGTGATGTCATGATTTGACGTACAGTTTTGCAGGGGACCGGATGTGGGTCAATCACTGAAGGTTTGATGTATTAGACAGTTTTCGTGTAAGAGCTGTAAGCGTTTCGTTTTTCATGGCGAGATGTCCAACTTTGAGGTCTGGCCCCGCCCCTTCAGCATGCATGAAAACGCACAGTTTTGATAACATTTGTTCCCCCGTGCCTTATAAAGAAACTGGCCAAGTTTGAATCAAATCGAGCGAAATCCCTAGGAGGAGTTCGTTGAAATGCAGAGGCTGTAAACGGCCAAAAAGGGGTGAAAATTTGGTCATCGTTCCAAAATGGCCGCCTTACCATTTATCGTACAACATTGGTGCCAGAGGGTTTTCTGTGCATCTTGGTGAGTTGGACAAGTGTACCAAATTTCATGATTCTACGTCAAACTAAGGTCAATGCGGAGGGTATTTTGAATATTTCTAGGGGGCGCTCTTGAGCCGTTTCTGTAGCGATTTGCTAATTAGCATAAACACCTGTTCAAGGGGTGGGCAATGATCGATCATACTGATTTTGGTACTCCTCGGATCAAATCTGTGGATTTTAGAACCAAACGTATGGTGATGGCGTTATGTCTTACTTCGCCACGTCGCCACGCCCACATGCTCCACCAAAAACGAACAGTATTGGAATGCTTGTTACACCAACATGTCTTCGGTCACTGGACACAATGCCACGCTGATTAGGTAACAGGGGTCCGATATGGACCGTTCAACGTAAAACTTTACACTTCCTGTTGTCAGGGGGCGTGGCTTAAGTGATGTCATGATTTGACCATACAGTTTTGCGGGGGACCGGATGTGGGTCAATAACTGAAGGTTTGATGTATTAGACTTTTTTCGTGTAAGAGCTGTAAGCGTTTCGTTTTTCATGGCGAGATGTCCAACTTTGACGTCTGGCCCCGCCCCTTCAGCATTCATGAAAACGCACAATTTTGATATCGTTTGTTCCCCCGTGCCTTATGAAGAAACTGGCCAAGTTTGAACCAAATCGAGCGAAATTCATAGGAGGAGTTCGTTCAAATGCGGAGGCTGTAAACGGCCAAAAAGGGGTGAAAATTTGGTCATCGTTCCAAAATGGCCGCCTTACCATTTATTGTACAACATTGGTGCCAGAGGGTTTTCTGTGCATCTTGGTGAGTTGGACAAGTGTACCAAATTTCATGATTCTACGTCAAACTAAGGTCAATGCGGAGGGTATTTTGAAAATTTCTAGGGGGCGCTCTTGAGCCGTTTCTTTGGCGATTTTTGCCACGCCCCCAAAATACGTAATTTTTCACCAGTCCTGACGAGTCCGCAAAATTTGGTGAGTTTTCATATATGCTAAGACCCCCAAAAAGCCACTTCTTTTGGGGGAAGAATAAAAATAAAAAAAATTAAAGCTGCAAGCAGCATTGAGGCCCTCGCAGCTTAGCGCCGCTCTGGCCTTATTATGTCGACCATGGGACCTCCAGCTGATCTGCTCGGTCACCACCTCGAACTCTCTCATGTCCATCCAGCACCCGTTTGCCAAGAACAGTTAGCGAATAACAACAATATATACGTGTTTAGAAGTGCTGACAGATGACACACAGTAAATGTAGAACAGATCAGATGATCTAGCAATGAGATGTAACAGTTTGAAAAATAATGTAGGGGGCGCACTGGAGTTATCTGTTAAACCATAGTATCAATGTGTGTTGAAGTGCTCACTGATGATGTACAATAAATCTGGTAAATATTGGATGATGTATAAATGAGATATAACAGTTTGACTAATCTAGGGGACGCACTTGAGTCAAATGTTAGCCCACCATATAAATGTGTCCACGAGGCCTCACTGATGATGCACAATAAATCTGGTTTAGATTGGATGATGTATCACTAAGATATAACGATTTTAATAATCTAGGGGGCGCTCTGGAGTCATATGTTAAACCATAATATCAATGTGTCCACGAGGTCTCACTGATGAAGCATAGTAAATCTTGTGCAGATCGGATAATGTATCACTGAGATATAACTGTAAAAATATTATATAGGGGCGCTATGGAGTAAAAATTTACATACCATTATCAATGTGTGTAGAAGTGTTCACTGATGAATCACAATAAATCTCGTGCAGATCGGATAATGTATCACTGAGATATAACTGTAGTAATAATATAGGGGGCGCTATGGAGTAAAAATTTACATACCATTATCAATGTGTGTAGAAGTGTTCACTGATGAATCACAATAAATCTCGTGCAGATCGGATAATGTATCACTAAGATATAACTGTAGTAATAATATAGGGGGCGCTATGGAGTAAAAATTTACATACCATTATCAATGTGTGTCGAAGTGTTCACTGATAAAGCACAATAAATCTCGTGCAGATCGGATAATGTATCACTAAGATATAACTGTAGTAATAATACAGGGGGCGCTATGGAGTAAAAATTTACATACCATTATCAATGTGTGTAGAAGTGTTCACTGATGAATCACAATAAATCTCGTGCAGATCGGATAATGTATCACTAAGATATAACTGTAGTAATAATATAGGGGGCGCTATGGAGTAAAAATTTACATACCATTATCAATGTGTGTCGAAGTGTTCACTGATAAAGCACAATAAATCTCGTGCAGATCGGATAATGTATCACTGAGATATAACTGTAGTAATAATATAGGGGGCGCTATGGAGTAAAAATTTACATACCATTATCAATGTGTGTAGAAGTGTTCACTGATGAATCATAATAAATCTCGTGCAGATCGGATAATGTATCACTAAGATATAACTGTAGTAATAATATAGGGGGCGCTATGGAGTAAAAATTTACATAACATTATCAATGTGTGTCGAAGTGTTCACTGATAAAGCACAATAAATCTCGTGCAGATCGGATAATGTATCACTAAGATATAACTGTAGTAATAATATAGGGGGCGCTATGGAGTAAAAATTTACATACCATTATCAATGTGTGTAGAAGTGTTCACTGATTAATCACAATAAATCTCGTGCAGATTGGATGATGTATCACTGAGATATAACTGTAGTAATCCAATTAAAAAGTGACTTCCTGTTCTGAGGGGGCGGGGCTTCGATGACATCACAACATGACCACAGAGGATCGTCGGGCATCCAACAGGGATGACTCATGCCAAGATTGGTACATTTTGGTCTTTCAGTGTGAAAGTTGAAGCGGTTTGAAATTTATGGCGTGAAGCGCAAGTTTGAGGCCTGGCCACGCCCCTTTAGCATAAACGAAAACAAAAGATTTTCTTATCTTTTACTGTCCAATGTGTTAAGGGCATACTAACCAAGTTTGAAGGCAATCCTTCAAAATCCCTAAGAGGAGTTCATTTAAATACGCAATTCAAAAACGTCTGAAAATGACCTTTGACCCAAAATGGCCGACTTCGTGTTTGTTTTGGACCAGTGCTCCAAGAGAGTTTTTCATAGATCCTGAGAAGATAAATATATTCACCGAGTTTCAGAATTATCGGGGAAAAATGGCTTGGGATTGATGTTTTGAAATATTCTAGGGGGCGCTATGGAGGCTATTTGCTAATTAGCATAAACACCTGTTCAAGGGGTGGGCAATGATCAATCATACTGATTTTGGTACTCCTTGGATCAAATCTGTGGATTTTAGATCCAAACGTATGGTGATGGCGTTACGTCTTACTTCGCCATGTCGCCACGCCCACTTGCTCGACCCAAAACGAACAGTGCTGGAAAGCTTGTTACACCAACATGTCTTTAGTCACTGGACACAATGTCACGCTGATTAGGTAACAGGGGTCCGATATGGACCGTTCAACCTAAAACTTTACACTTCCTGTTGTCAGGGGGCGTGGCTTAAGTGATGTCATGATTTGACCATACAGTTTTGCAGGGGACCGGATGTGGGTCAATAACTGAAAGGAGGAAGTAGTTATGTCAAGACTTAGAATAGGACATTCTGGGCTTAATAGTTCTCTTTTAAAAATAGGAAAACATGAAAATGGGGCCTGCGATCACTGCCCTCAGATGGAAACTGTGGAGCATGTTTTGTTACATTGTGATAAATATTTAGAAGAACGTCAGCTTTTGGAATCATCACTAAACAAAAAGAATATTGGACTATCTATGATCAGTCTATTAGAAAATAAATCGAGCTATGTTAAAAACCACTTGTTTAAGTATTTAAATAACACAGGCTTAATAAATCGCATTTAGTATTTAAGTATCTGTATGCCGGTGCATGCTTAAACATGCAAAAATGTACGGTAGTTAAGAAATAGGTTAGGGTGTGAATCAAAAAGGCGTTCAATTCAAGATCAACTGGACTTTATTTGTAACAGAAGACGTTTCGCTTCTCATCCGAGGAGCTTTATCAATTCAATGAACTAGACTGTGTGTGCGTGTGGATTTATAACAGGCATTTATAACGTGTGGATTTATAACGGGCTGTTATAAATCCACATGCACACACAGTCTAGTTCATTGAACTGATAAAGCTCCTCGGATGAGAAGCGAAACGTCTTCTGTTACAAATAAAGTCCAGTTGATCTTGAATTGAACGCCTTGATTTATCATGTCCTGGATGACTGAGAATCTTCACCAGCTTAGGGTGTGAATTTGCACGCCATACACATTGTTGTGATGTGTCAAATTCCCTCTGACATCACTGATAACCACACTCCAGTCTAGGTGGCGGTAAACAGGTCCCTCTTGTAAATGAGTCCCCGTGGCTCAACGAGGCTAGCCTGTATAAATAAAGGTTGAATGAAAAAATAAAATAAAAAATGCACCTTAAGTTGGTTGCCAGCCGCCAATAAAAAACCAAAAGAAGAAGAAGTATGTATGTCTTTGTCACAGTTTTCTTTTTGTTCATCAAAGACTATGTGAACAAAATAAAAATCTAGTAACGCCCATGTGGTATTAGGCAACGAAAGGGCAGATAAGTTGGCTAAAGAAACTGGTAAAAAAAAAGTAGACATTGAAATGCCGATAAAGTTAACTAAATCTGAAGGAAAAAGTATAGTTTGGAACGAAAGCAAGAAATTATGGAAAATGAGATGGGATAATGAGGCAAAAGGGAGACATTTATATAGGATACAAAATACAGTTGATGTTAATAGACTCAGAGGAATAAATAGGAGGGAGGAGATAATTATAAATAGAATAAGAACTGGGCATAGTTTATTGAATGACACTCTTTTTAAGATGGGGAAACATCTTACTGGTTTATGTGATTGGTGTAATGCCGCAGAAACAATATACATGTTTTTAATAATTGCAGGAAATATGTGGGTCATAGGAGAATATTGAGAATGGAAATTGGTTGTAATAGGGAACTAAAGTTGGAAGATGTTGCTGCAGCTGAGTAGTGATGAAGGGAAAAGAAACATATTTCATTCTTAAAAAAATACTGGACTCAATAAGAGAATTTGAGAAAAGTATAAGCACCAAGAGATGGCAGTAGTGCAACAATGATGGATGCAAGCTGCCGTTAAAAACCAAAGAAGAAGAAGAAGATGATAACCACACTCCAGTCTGGTAGGTGGCGGTAAATGCATCTTAAGTTGGTTGCCAGCCGCCAATAAAAAAAAACAAAAGAAGAAGAAGAAGAGAGCGGGAGTTGGATTAGTGATAGTCAAGTTTTTTTTATTTTATTTTTATTTATTTTTTATTATCAACATCACAAAAAAATAACAGTAAAATTGAATACAATGAAAAAAGAATAGCCAGGGGGAATACAAATCGAACAAAATAAGTGGAAGTTACAGTCATATTATTTTTGCAAAAATAGAACAATTGTACAATATGTAATGTGCCAAGTTTTATGTATAAAATAAAAAATAAATGAGTAACAATATAAGAATTTTTTTTTTTTTATAGATGGCCTCCCTTCACACCTTTTAGCCATCCTCTCACTCCAATTTTTTTTTCCATCTATACAGTACAGTAGATGGCCTCCCCTCACACCCCCCAGCCATCCTCTCTCTCCAATTTTTTTTTTTTTTTATTTTTTTAAGAGAGAAAGAAAGAAAAGAGAAAGTAAGGCAACAAATCAACAATTATCAACCAAAAGAGCACAAGGCAAACACACCCAACCTCCGTCCACAATCCTGCAAAGCACATGACAGAACACAACAATGGAACATACATGCATAAAGACTAATAATATTCATGAGCTTGCAGTAGAATTCTATAAATACACATACCCATATCTACAAATATATATATACAGTAGTATACATACATATACTTTTATATTCATTTATATATATACCCATCTACATATCTACAGATATATATATATACAGTAGTATACATACATATACTTTTATATTCATTTATATACCCATCTACATATCTGCATATATATATATATATATACATCCCTGCATCCATTTGTGTGTGGTTGTGAGCATGCATAAGTGTATAAGGTTCCTCCAATAGAACATTTAGTAGCGACTGTGAAGTATCAGAGATCCGTCCCCCCAAAGCCCGAGGCAGACGAAGGAGCGATCAAAGCCCAAGACCCCAGGAAGGACCCCGAGCCCAGAGTCCCCAGGACTGCCCGAACAGGACGAGCCACTAGCCCACTCCCCAGATCCTACCAAGGGGAAGAACCGGACGAACCCCTACCAGCGACCACATACAATGACCCCCCGGTGTCGCCCGCGACAAATTCACAGGCCCCCGCCGGAGCCCGCTGCACCGACGTAGCCCCAGGGCCGGTCACCG
>JBBPBX010040374.1:15448-29401 GCA_038048925.1 Garcialebias charrua
TATATTCCCATTAAATCTGTGTTTTAAGGACATAACTCCTGCAGAGCGTTCAGACCCGTGAGAGAGCCAAACAGAGTTACCCCACTGGGATTTCCAAAAAGTAACATCATCAACTGTAGAGTGACTTTCCTGAAAGAAACAAAGATCAGATTTGAGATTTTTGGCAAACAGAAATAATGCTTTTCTTTTTAACATGTTACGCATCCCCCTGGCATTAAGAGAAACAAGTGAAAACGATGACATTTAACGAACACGAATAGTAACTTGGTCAATAGAGGTAGTTAAATACTATTCACACCGTGAATCAGTACCCTATTAACGTCCAAACTTTGGTTTGCAACATATTATAAAGTTCCAGAACAGTACAGTTTTGACAGAACAGTCTTTTTTTTTTTCCTTTTTTTTTTTTTTTTACCAAAACAGCAGTGTGGACCCATCAGGAAGGAAATGGGAATTGAGATGAATCTCGCATTGGACTAAATACTGGGGGGGATCTCCACACCATTGATGAAACCACGACCTCCGATGAAATAGGCAGATTTTCCCTCATCTCGAGCCTTTTGGATGGATGGCCATAGTTTCTGTCGGGAGTCACGATCTTCTTTGCAGAGGTCTTCGGTGAAACGGAGCCCTTTTTTTTTCAAGAAGTCATTTCTTTTAGCTGCTTTCCAGATGTAATCTCGATATCTCCTCGCCACAAAGCGAATGATGATAGCACGGGGGCGGGAGCTGCCGATGAGCTTTCTTCCAACCCGATGAGCAACATCAATGAAGATCTGAAGATTTTCTTTATCTTTTGGAAGAACCTCTTGGCACACCCGCAGCACCTCTTCCAGCACGTCCTCCTTCTCAGCCTCAGGGATTCCATGAAGTTTGAGGTTCCAGCGACGAATTGTTGGCGTACGATTCTTATCCGCCCCAGAATTCGTTATTTGGTTCACTTTAGATCAGAAAGGAGAGATACACTGAACACGACAGACGCTCACTTAAAGTTCCAAACCAGTTTAATTAATCATAAGTTAAAAGTCACAGAATACATTTGTTCTATTTCAAAAGTCATTATATTGGATTAGAATAAGTGGACAGAGAGTGAGTGACAGAGATAGAGAGACAGAAGAAGGGAGGAGGGGGGAGAGACAGAAGAAGGGAGGAGGGGAGAGAGAGGGGGACAGGGAGAACATACAACCTGATCCGACCGTGGGCTTACTTCTGCCCTGCTGTTGGAGGCTCGAACCTTTTTATACCCTTCTGTGGGGGTTTTGTTTCAGAGACTGTTGTCCCCCCTTTATTGCCAGAAGACAGGAAATACCACTGCCTCCCCCCAGCTTGCTCGGGTGGTCTCCCCAAGCCCCTGGGGGATGGGCATCGAGACACATCGATGACTAAAATAAATGTACTTATAAACACACACACTTTCGTAGACCACTAAATGACCAATTAGTATAACTGGACATTAAATTACATTAAAGATCATACCCTACTCACATATTTAGAGTTGTTCTTGTTACTTTCTAACTGAACAAACATTCAGAGCCAGAGAGTGGCTTTCAGTGGACTTCTCCCAAGTCATATATTCTACAAAGTCGTAAAACTGACAGGACAAAGAGGCACCAGCTATATTATCATCCCCCAGCCTCACCAGAACAGATCCAACTCCAAGCATTCCTTCAGTACCACCTCTCAGGAAACCCTTACCATTCTATGAGGAAAACGTGATCATTTTGAACGCCGTGTGAAGACTCCTTGAAAATAAATGAAAACACAAAGATAAATATATTTTTATTTCACAACACGTTCCATCTCAGTGACGTGAATTAAGCAGGATGTTGTGTCTTTTTCATTGCGTTCTACACGCTTTTCAACAGAGTTAATTTTCTTTTTGACATCTTTCATCTCTTCGAGCATGTTTTCCATCCTAGCTTCAAGAGCGTCACTTCTGGCGTTGATCAGGTTAGCTAGCATAGCAATAGCATTAGCATCATCGGTGTGTAGGCTGCTAGTCAGTTGAGAGACATTTGAAAGTGGCTTCTTTGCTGCAGGAGGCTTACTTGGGGTTATTGGGAGCGGCGGAAAATCCATTTCGTTGTCCACCTCTGGTTGAAGAGCCCCGATATCTGCACCACTGTAGTCGTGATCTTTCCCAGCAGCTGCACCTGCTTTCTCCCATTTGAGGTCTCCGGTTCTTTTTTGAGCTGATTTTGGCATTTTTCTGAGCGTAAGATAAACTTACAGTAGCGAAAAAGTTCTTAACTGTGTCTTTTTACAAGAGAAAAAGGCACAAGAGTTGCAAGTAATAATATTGGTACTGAGAGCACGTTGTAGAACGTCTTACACTGCCGCCATCTTGACGCAGCCCCTTAGTGATAGTCAAGTACACCTCGCTGCAGCCTACAGATGACGGCGGTGTCAGTCCCGGAAGTGGTTATTGCACTCCGGAAATGAAGGGGGCGCTAGTGGCGCTATTAAAACACGCAACAACAACAAAATAAATGGAAATTAATATTTTAAAGGCACTAGTGGCGCTATTCTAAAAAAAAAATAATGGAAGTTAATATTTGAAAGGCGCTAGTGGTGCTATTACCATTTTTTTTAATGGAAATTAATATTTTAAAGACAAATGTTTATGTTTATTAAATTTGTTCATTTTTTTTACAAATACAAGACAATCCCATAAATGATAATGTACAAAATATATTTAAAAAAAAAAGAAAGGTAGCAGAAAGAAGAATAAATCTTATTATATCTGCCCCTTTTTTCCAACAGTCAGATTAAACAATAATAATCTTCAACCAACAGTACAAAATGACTAACTCTTTCTAATTTTCTAACTAATACAATACACATTACGCTATTTCATATATATATTTTTAACACATTCGTTTTGATCATTTTCTTAAATGTAAACATTGACTTGGCATTTTTAACTACATTCTCCAAGCCATTCCATAATCTAATTCCCTGGATTGAGGTAGAACGTCCCTTCAAACTAGTTCTGAATTGTGGTTTTACAAACATCTCTGTCCCCTTAAGATTATAACAACTTTGTCTTTTAACAAAATGCATTTGGATATTTAAACGTAATGCATTATTTGGAGCCCTATACATAATTGATAAAATATTATAGTCTACCAAATCATGGAACTTCAATAGCTTCAGTTGATAAAATAATGTACAAATGTACATTAGGAACACTATCCATCCATTAATTATCATACATGCACACTTACCATACCATACCATACCATTTTATTTATAAAGCACTTTAAACAGGAACAAGTCCACACCAAAGTGCTGGACAAACAAACACGCAACAGGCAACACAGACAATGAAGTACAACACGAAAAACATAAAAACATTGCAGATCATAAATCAAACGATCCAATACAAATCAGCTGGCATTGAAAGCGATGGAGTAGTAGTGAGTTTTTAACCGGGATTTGAAAACCGAGAGGGAGGGGGCCTGTTTGATGAGCAGCGGTAACTCGTTCCAGAGTCTTGGGCCTGCTACAGAGAACGCCCTGTCACCCCTGCGCTTAAGGCGAGTTTATACTTAGTATACTTATACTTATCCCTTTATTTATAGGGATAAGTTTACACTTATCCCTATTACAATTTTTTTAATGGAAATTAATATTTTAAAGACAAATACATTACATTAGGAACACATTTATCCATCCATTAATTATCATACACACACGCTTATCCCTATACTGTAGTGGGTTTGCCAGGGCTGCATTCCAAAAACTATAATATGCTTGGTTGCAGGTGAGCCCAAATATTATTGTTGTTTACCATAATGTGTCATTGGAAACTTCATAAACTGCACTCAAATATCCAATTGTTTCAAAACCCAAAGGGATTAATTAACACTCAGAGAGAGAAAGTAGTTTTTAGAACGTTTGTCAAGAAATGATCTTCAGCAGTCGGATCCCGGCAGTAGACGTTGCAAGAATGGTTCACTGTGGATGAATAAATTTGATTCTATATGAAAACATTTTTAAATAGTCACCGGATACATAAATTAAGCCTGTGTGTAAATTGTAACAGTCTTCAGTTCAGCCAATCAGCTCATCATGCGCCTCTGGTGTCGGTCTCCTCTAATTACCCTTCATAAAGTCCGGCTTGATGTGAACAACTGCTCCTCACCTGAGTTTTCCATCACCTCCACTCGGTCTCCACCGTCGCTTAATTTTTGTATTTATTGTATGTTTGTAACTGAACATGTGTTCCCTGCAAGTTGGTGGTTGCTGGATGGACAGGTGGCTGTGTTCCCTGCAAGTTGGCATCTGGTGGATGGACAGGAGTCTGTGCTGATGCCCAGCTGGACACCATGTTGACAGTCATAGTGTGTTTCACCAAATGATTCAGAAACCTGTCCCTTCTGTCAATGGTTAACAAACAGTATGGGCAATGAAAGTGTGTCTGTACAGGGTAGGCCACAGCTGAAGATATGGAATTCTGCAGTAACAAAAAGAAATGAATAAAATTTAAAATAACATCTATATAAACTACAGATATGTTTAAACAAGAAATGGTTCATTCCCACTCAAAATAGAGCAAGGACACAGTGTAATGTAATAGCTACAAACATACAACAAAAATGTAATAACACATCAGGAAATATACAAATGATTTGTTTAAAAAAAGGCATGTCTGAAATGAATCACTTTATGTTCTTTAACATTATTCTTCCAGTTTTGCACGATTCAACAAGTAATTTTATGAGTCACAATGGCTTCCAGGTAATAAATTTATACAGCAAACAGTTAATTAAAATTGTGAAAGTAATATTGCTCAAACAACCAAAGGGAAGTATTAACTAATTAATTAGATTTCCCCATTTACTCTGTAACTTTTGACACACATGTATATATATATATATATATATATATATATATATATATATATATATATATATATATATATATATATATATATACTATTTTGCCATATGTTAATACTTTTTTAGTAGATTTTGTTGATATGCAACCTAATGCGAGTAACTTTACTGAATGAAGAACCTATTTTAACCCATAAATAAACATGACACGCAGATAAATGTTGTTTATGTTAGGTTTCTTCTAACATTAGTTTGTTGACTTATACAGTGTATACTAAAAATATATTGAAGTAGAGGGTACTACACCCACCTATGATGGCAGCTTGTAGTTTATTTTAAATAAAATAAAAAAGACTTTCCAGAAATGTTGGTGTACAAAAACATATAATATTTAAAAAAAGATTAACATTTAATGATTAAAAAAACCACTATAAAACTGCTAAGAATGTAAATAAATAAATAGAATAAATAAATAAATTATAGTGTAAGTGTATTTCACATACCGTTATGTTGAACCGTAGGGGACAGCAATATAAATGAAAAAAAGTTTTAAGAAGGTAATGCCAAGTCCGCTTATTTCAAGCGACATTGGGCTTATTTTTCCCTGGAGTCGCTTTCAAATTTGATCAGCCGCTTGTGGCGGTTTTTTGGGCTTCTCGTGGACATTGAGTCGCTTATTTGTGCTTGTTTTTCAGTCGAGCAGTAATGCGAGTGGTAGGTAGTTTGTCACGTCCCCCTTCCACGTATGTTACGTCAAGGCGGATGTTACGTTCAGGTGCAGTTGGCGCAAACGGCAGTCAGAGCCGGTGTCCCGTGAAGACTTGATGCCATGTGAAGATGGGATGTATTTTGTCAATACGCATGCGCGAGCATGCGCAGTGTCAATAAGCCAATTGCGTCATCATGGAGCCGTGGGATCATCGTACGCTGCAAGTTACGAGCAAAATATAAGTCTGTGAATTGTTTTGTGCACAGTATACATGGTGTTATTGTGTATTTACATAATTTAAAGTGTCCAGTGCATTTTCTGAACCGTTTAAAGTGTGCAGCAGTGCATTTTCTGAACCTTCGTACGTAAATTGTTTTGTTGAAGTTTTGTGTGTAACATGTGTGTGTGTGTGACTTCGGAGTGAAAACTACGTTTGTTTATTTAAAGTGTGCAGTGCATTTTCTGAACCGTTTAAAGTGGGCAGCAAAAGTGTGCAGCAGTGCATTTTCTGAAATTGTTTTGTTGACACTTTGTGTGTAACATGTACGCGACTTCGGAGTGAAAACTACGTTAGTTTATGTGCGACCAGTGCAAGTCCGAACCTTGTGAATTTATAAAGACAATATAATCATAATCGACCTGTTCAGATTACTTTTACTAGCATATTTAGTTTTATACCAGCACATTACGATGAAGCGATGAATAACCTGAGAACAGCCTGAAAAGCTCTGAGGTTTAGTATCTACAGTACTAACGTAAGCGCGAGCAATTAATGATGAGTCAGCATGAGCAGCATATAGTGACACAACATATATATCTTGTATCATTCAACTATGTTAGTTTTTAGCAAACAAAATGATAAATTAATGAAAATTACTTTCAAAGTGAGTTTAAAATTAAAAACCGTGTTTCTTCACGGGACATCCGACTACACGCGAATGCAACATTGTTATTTATTCTTTGTCCATTCATTCATTCAACCTTTATTTAGTCAGGTAAATCTCATTGAGCCTCGAGGGCTCATTTACAAAAGCGACCTGCTACAAACTAAATAATTTAGTGAAATGTCTAGACAAGACAACGCTAATATGAGCTCTAAGTGGGGTAAATATGGAAAAATATATAATAAAGATTGGGAGAAAGATCCAAAAAAGCTAAGTTTGGGCATGCATCAGGGCAGTGCCGTATAAAGTGAGAGTTGTGACACTCTTTGTACTCGCCGCTAGGTGGTCACGTGGTTCATGCAGCTCCCAGTAGTTACAAGCAGCTCATCGCTGCCAGTCAGTTTGAGCAGCTACTGGCGCAACAGAACACAAAAATAGACTTTTCTTACTTTGTCCAGCGTCTTTCAGTAATTATTGAGCAGTAACAAACTGATTACTTAAATGATTACTGATTATTTCACTGACTTTGCGTTTTATTAAAGCATTTTTAGACGTGGCAGATGCTTTTATCATTACAGTGAAACGAGACTGTAAACACATTTGTTAGAAAATACATGTCTATACAATACAATGACCAGTATAGCCATGTCAACAGTGTTTTATAATGTTACACATAAAACTTTTTTTTTTTATTAAAAACAGAGTAACACCTATATGAAGCTATTTCTGAGGTTCTCTGCATAATTCTCCACCTTGTCCTTCATGCCAGGCAGTATCTGCTCCAGTTTACCAGATCATCTGGGATGAAGTCTTCATTTCTGCACATTAGATAGTTGTTCAATATTTTTTAAATTAGCAACCGAGTACCTGGATGACAGAGTTGATTGTGCTTGTAGCCTGATCTGACTGTTGTAAAATTGTAATTAACTGATTAAAATGTTAATTTAAATGAAACAGTTTCTAGTTAAAATCATAACAGGTGACAAAATAAGTGTTAATTGTGCAAAAATAAATTACCAAACAATTTATTATAAAATATGTAAAATGTAAAACAAGCTTTAATGAAGTAGGCCTACTTCACTATACTGTTTATTAATTGCATCATCATCCCAACAACACAAACTGAGTAATGTCAATTTAATCTGCACACAAAACATTCTCAATCAGGGCTCAAAATGTTTAACTGTCAAAGAAATGTGCAAGGAAATAAACTAGTATCACTCTACAGGCACATTTTGAGAGAGGGCACTTCACAAAGACACAGTCAGGTCATGTGAGACTGAAGGAGGTTCCAACCATTTGTTTTCATTGCCCAGAACCAAATGAGAAGTCCAGCAGAACTTTCCCTGACCAGTGATCACACATATTTTGCTAAAGTTCCTGGTTTTAGTTTTCTACATTCACCTTATAATCTTGCTGTTTTTGCAATCTTATTTTAATTTGATTAAAATTAAAAAAAAAATCTGTATGCCTCTTTTATAACTGTCTATTGTCGTCACTGTTGTCATCATCCTTTGGTAGAAATCCTTCCTGGAGCTCCCCAACACCATGGATACTCTATGGAGAGAAGCAAGTCTATTAGAAAGCATTCTTCCTTCATGTCATGATGTGCAAAGAAAAATAACAGAAATAATTCTTATTTCTTGTTCTGTCTTGAAAGAGAGCCTAATCTCAACTTGGCCCATGATTACCATATGCTAAACTAATACTATAATACAAATTCAAATTAACAGTCCTGCAGTAAATACCAATTTGTGACGGTTATGGTGTTAAAATAATTTTATTCAAACTTCTTGATTCAGAAATTATTGTTTTGGGAAGACATAAAACGAGAACTTGTACCTTTATGATACTTTGTTTGAATGCAGTTCACTGAAGTCATTCTGTGGTTCACCTGGAAAACATAAAGCAATTTACTCATCTCTACAATCACATTTTTCTTTAATGATAATGTCACAATTTATGCTGCAGTCTTTGACAAAGGATCTATAATTTGAACTAAATTAAACCACATCAATCTCAGAAAAAAGGCTAAGTATTTTCTGGAATTATCATAAAAAATAAAAATATAAACTTTTGAAAATTTAAGCTGTAATGGATATTTTAAAACGATGAATTAGACAGAAATAGACCCAGTTAAACCATCATGATTGAAGAGCTAGCTACAGTTAACACACAACTAGCAATTTAACATGTTAAATTAACAAAAAACTGGCGACATGAAGTGTTAACGTTGATAAATTGTGGTCAGAACAGTCAGCTAACGCCTCAAAGTGGCAAAAAAATGCAGTTTTTTCATCAACTTACTGGAGAAAACACGGAGAATGTACTGCGTTCAATGGTAGAAACGCAGCTGTATGTAACTTTCAGCAGGTCCGTGACACCACGTGACTTCCGCATTCCATTCTTTCTATGGGAGTCAATGGGAGTGTCGCAACTCTCACTATATAGGGCTCTGCATCAGGGTATTGGGAGAAAGAGCGTGCTCTTCAAGACTGGATCTGACCACGACCACAGATGGGAGAAAAATGCAAAATGTATTTTTATTTTTTAGACTGAATACGTTCTTTAATGTATAATTTTGCTTGTTATATGTAATGCCATAATAAATATGTTTAAACTGTTTAAAACTGCCTTTTTTTACATAATGGGATGGGGTGCTTTTTTGAAAGAGCGAGTCGCTTGTTTGTGCTTGTTTTGAAGGAGCTGATCGCTTCTTTCGGTCTGGAGATCTGGCAACCCTGATTAGCAAGCAACCTAGCATTAGCATTATGAGTATTGATCGATATCTTTTTCAGGTTAGCAGTATATTTATTATTAGCTTGTAATAGGTACTTTAGATTCTTTAGTTGTATTGTTTTTCTTAGTGTTTAGATTTAGTGTTAGTTTAAATTTTTAGAATAGGTTAGCTGTAGTTTATTGCATTTAGCTTTAGCCATAGGATTGGTGTTTAGTGTGATAGGATGGCACCTAGTCGTAGATGTATAGTACAGGGGTGTAGGAATGAGAGTAGAATACGTAGCTTTCCATGTGATTTGAAGATTAGGCGCCCGTGGTGTCTTGCTCTGGGAGTAGCAGACTCGCTCCCGTCCAGTGCCGCAGTGTGCGACCGACATTTCGCTCCTGATTGCTCCTCCAACATGATGGGCTTTGCAAACACTGTATGTTAAAATTGAAGAGCGACGCTGTTCCAACAATAGCTCGTCATACTCATGTTCACCCACCCTTACACCATCAGGGTACAATCCGTTTTGCATAAAAATGAAAAATAAAAGGCTGTGCCTCATAGGCCTGCCCATAGCAAAAATTGTCTTGCTCATCTGTGGTTCAATCTCGTCTTCTGAGATCAGTTTGAGCTTTCTCATATATGTATCATCTTGTGATCATTTGTTTCTGAGTTACTGCTCCTAAGGGTCCCTTAGGAGCAAGAGTTAAGCTGAGATGAGACAAGACATCCCTGAGGTTGAGTTGAGATAACCGTTTGAGCCATACTTGAGAAATAGGATAAACAGCAGAGATCTCATGATTGTCTGCCTCTGATCTCAATTATGTCTTAGTTATTTGGAAGGAGAATTAAAGAGAATAACATGAGATGAATCTGAGACTTTAATCAGACACATCTGAGAAGTATGAGCCCTAAAACAGATCTTACCATTGTCTCTTTCCTGTCTTAATTATTTCTCTTAAAGGGGACCTCAGATGCATTTTTTAAATTTTTATGTTATTTCTGTGTGCTATCTAGACCCTATTCCTTCAATTTAATGCACAAAATAATTCTTAGATAATCAATTATACCCTTTTTAATTCTGCCAGTTTTAACTTTCGTTTTGAACGACCGGTTTCTGATAGAAGTTCTGAAGTCCACGCCCTTCAAAGATCTGTTTACGCCCTCGTAACAGCCAGTATCTGTAATGTGTTGTTGTTTTAAAATTAGCTCTTTTTTTATTACTCATTTGACTTACTGTTAGTGCTAGCTTAAGATAACTTACCGAAACCCGTCTGAGCGCGCCGCAGTTTGCTGCTCCTTTTAGCATTAGACCACCCGAATCCGAAGCTAATGTTAGCTTGTTCCTCTTCCGGTTTTCGCCAGCTCCGCTCGGAGACTTTGGGCGTTATCGCTGTTCCAGTCAAGACAACACAAAGTTCACCAAGTGTCTCCCGTAAATTAATCCGTAAGGGGAAGGTCCTCACTGCTGCGAGGCTGCTGCGAGGCTGCAGCAAGGCTGTACAGTTGAAGCTCCGCTCCATGGCGCCAGAAGAGGGTCCCGTCGCAACCGGTCTCTACGCCGGGGGTATGCTCGTTTAATTTTTGCCGGCGGCGCGTTGGGAGAGATCGCAAATACACTAAAAATTGAACTAAAAAACATAAAAATAACAATTATACTTTATTTATAAAGCCATTTAAAAAACCACAGCTGCAACAAAGTGCTGTACACATGAAATTAATAACATATAAACAAAAGATGAGATGAAATCATGAAAAACAACAGTCATGTGTTTAATACAGAAGTGGGTTGAGCCTAACCAGGTGAGGGGCTGGACTCAGGTTTGAGGTGGGTTGTCCTCGCGCCTGTGACGTCACAGGCGCGATTGACTTCCATTTTATTTCAAAAACGAACCGTTTTCATCACAGTAAAATAAATCTACTTAGAGTAAATAAACCACTGGGTGCATTTTTTTGGCACAAGGACTGTTTTTTTATGAAGTAAATACCCAAAGTTTAGTAAAAAAACATTAAAAAGTGAATTTTGCATGTGTGGTCCCCTTTAAATGTCTTACTGAGATGAATCTGAGACTTTAATGAGACAAATTTGAGAAGTATATGAGCCCTAAAACAGATCTTACCACTGTCTCTTCCCTGTCTTAATTTTTTCTCTTAAATGTCTTACTGAAGCTACATATGAGAATGACATTTGAGCCATATTTAAGAAATATGAGAACAAATGGAGAATACAATTTAAAAATTATCTTTAGTATAGAATTAACTGCAAAAACAATACTCATTATTGAAAAGTTTAACCATTTTATTAGAACAATCTTTGGGTACACTGCAAATATTACCCATCTAAAAATAAGTAAAAAAAATACTAGATAATAGTCAGAATCATCTCAAATTAAGTGAAATAATCTGCCAGTGCAGTAAGATAATTGCACTTGGTAAGATTTCTTGAAATAAGTAAATATTTCTAGGCTTTAGACAAGTGAGAAATATCTTAAAACAAGTTGTAAAAACTCATTCCAAGTACTTTATGAAGTAAAATAAACTCAATACTAGTCTGTTAATGCTTCTTTTAGTTTTCATTTTATCTCACTTTGAGAGAAAATATCTTAAAACAAGGGCAACTAAACAAGATTGATCTTCTGCTTTTAAGAACTATTAATAGATTTTCCATCTTAAAACAAGACAAAGCATTTACACTAAAATAAATCAGGCATATATTACATATGACCTTTAATTAAATTGTCTGTTCAAATTGCAACAATTGTCAATCATTGTACCGGTACACATGAATGTCAAGACAAATACAAAGGCACTGTGTGTATATAAAAAAAACATTACAATTCAATGTAAATAACAGCTTTCAGGTCAAAATTTCCAACACAGACCTGGAAGTTAAGTGGAAGAGCTCTACTTCTCAATAATATGTTTCCACTCTGCCATGACTTTTTTGTATGAGCCTGTGGTGTCTTTCTCGTGGATATTGTCCTTTAACACTTCAGTCTGAATGACAGACAGAAGGGTTGCCACACACTTTGGATAGGTGAGATGCATGGTGTAGTAGTATGCCATCAGATACAGCAAACCTTCACCAAGGTCTTCTTTGGCAAATGTAGTGATGGGAGTGGTTCCAATGGCCAAAAGACAGCGCGACTCATCCAAGACCAAAACAGGGCTGAAGAAAGATCTCCTCTGGAGGTACACAGCTGGATCTTCGGCTGGCTAAAAAATACATAAACAAAAAAAAGGACAAAAACATTTATTCAGGGTACAACAGAGAAACTGAAAAGCTACCAGATCAGTCCAAATCCTTAGCAACAAATATGTACTGTCCATACATCCATGATGACAACAATAGAATAGATGTGTAACAGAGCATATTCATATAGTATACAGTATATATATTTTTAAAAGTTGATATTCATGCCAATTAAATACCCAGTAACTTGTGCCTCAGTCACAAGAGTGAGTCCTAACGCACTTTGGGAAATGACAGATACTGCACTTCCGATGGTTAAATCTAAAATTATTTCCTATTTGGATTTTGATTATGTATACAATCATGTTGAAGGTTTTTGAAAATGAGCTTAAGTCAGTTTATTTACTGTTATTTTTTAAGTGTTTTCTGTGGAAATTTACAAGTGTTTCTGTGCCATTTGTATTATGGGTGGCCACCCTATGTCATGTGACAATGCTGCAGATTTCCAAATATAGATTATGCTGTTTTATGACCAGGCATGCATACAATCGCCATACGACAATTAAACTGTTAATTTGTCAAAATACAAAATGAAAGCCTTTGTGGACATATATTAACTGAAAACAAATAAGAACAAATACCAACCTGAAGGACATGAAGCAACGCTTTCCTGGCATGTCCCAGCTTCTTGGGTGGTGCAACTGGTGATGGGAAGAGAGTGGTGAGTTCCCTGAACAGGGCTATTTTTTCCTCCACTAGAACAGAATAAATGAACTTCTTAAACATTTATCTGCCCAAATTAGATTGACAGCTTCATCTTCAGTTCACAAAACAATTAGGGGTGCAATGATACTGAAAATTCACAATCTAGTTTGATACTTTAGTGTCAAGGTTCAATATTTTTTCTATACAAAAAAGAGAAATTTCCATGCCCTTCACTTTTAGTTCATTTAAATTAATTAAAACCATTAGTTTAACCTCACTGGGTAGAGTTTTTTAATTAAATATTGCTAAAAAGGCAAGTTTTCAGATGCAGATCCACTGAGCCTTCAACGCAGCGCATCTTAAGAAAAGTTAATAAAATAATTTTCAAAAATCTGTAATGTTATTACATAGTGCATATTGAACCTAGAGCACTACACTGAACAATTCAGTACAGATGCATGTTGCACCTCTAGTGGTCTATGTTCAATACACAATATGTATTGAACATGCAGCATTTTTTAAATTTAATTTATCAACTTGTCTACATGTGCTGTGTAGAAAGCTCAAAGGATCTGCGTTCGACTACTTCACTTGGCAGCGTTGTCGAGTGCAGATCCACTGAGAAACTTGCAGCTTTAGCAACACAATTTAAATTACAAGTTAAGAAGGGCATGAACATTTCTCTTTTTTTGTATTGCAAAAACACCAAACCGTAACACTAATGTATCCAACTGAACCGAATGGTGAAATTTCTGGATCGTTGCACATATACATATATATACATAAACATATATACATATACACATATACATATATATATATATAAACATACATACATATATAAATACACATATATATATATATACTGTATATACACACATATATATATATATATA
>JBBPBX010040375.1:0-21055 GCA_038048925.1 Garcialebias charrua
TTGTTGTTGCATCATTTACACTGTTTCCCAGCCAGGACATGGTGTGAGACACGATTAGTTTTTGGCTTCCTCTGCTCTTGTGTTCTCTTTTTCTCATCTGCCTGTATGTTGTATGTAACAGGTCTCTCTTGTAAATGAGTCTTCGAGACTCAATGGGAACTAACCTGTATAAATAAAGGTCTAATAATAATAATAATAATAATTTTAAAGACAGCAAATCAGACAGTCAAAAGAAAAGAAAAACCATGATGGTGTTTTGTCAATTTGTCATGCAGCTCATTTCTGAATCATCTCTCAATGAATATTAAATTCTATTTTTGGAGATCATGAAGAAGATCCTTCCAGTTGTCCATCCTGCTGGTTATAAAAGCTGGCATCAACCTTCCAGTGTCTTTCAGGAAGAAAAGTAGTCCCGCTGTGGCAGTAATTTGAAATGACAGCAGTCAGTTTTGAGGTCCGAGCCTACATGTTCCTATGCGTTTCTGCAGAAGTAACTGAAATTCACCCGTGAAGAGAATAATATGTACTTTAATCACAATCCAATCTGGTTGAAGTGTTGATTGCACAGGTTTGAAGAATGCAGTCGCACTGAACGGAGTGTGAGCAGCTAAAGGTCTGTCATCAGGACCTCTTATAAACCAACTCAGGCTCGCAGCCAGTCTGATTGCCAGAGGCTGAGGGTTTTCTGTAGGCTTCAGCTGAATGGAAATCATACCCAAGGTGCTTTCTAAGGCCCATTTGACTGGTTTTTACACTCTATGTGCATTATATGACCGCTTTGTGGTTTCAACCAACTGTGAGCCTTGCCTGAATATGAACCCCTGACTGTGAGGAGCTGACTTATGTCTGTGTGTTTACATCTGTCAGGAAAAGGCCAGACTCAGCAGCAAAACTGAGGCTCCTCTGCAGTGTAAAAGTTATGATACTTTGCTCAAGCACTGAAGTACCCTCCAACTGGCCTTTTCTGAGTGGGTCCTGGGGAACTTAGATCCACAGATTGTGCAGTTTTTCACAGCTAAATTTCCGTAGTTTAATGATAGCTAAGTTTAGAAGAAGTTCCAATGTTTAGAAGTCAAGATGTTTGAAGTTGCTATGACAAAAATAACTGCAGTTTGATTAGAGGGACTTTGTAGGAAATTACTTTTGCTGTCAACTACTCCTGTTATGGTGCGTTTGACAGAATCTTGTGGATATAAAATCATAATTTGATCTATTTTGTTTATTTTAATGTTTACTTTGTTACAGCATTCAAAAGATAGGGCTTTTAAAGACCAGCAAACTTCATCATTCATTCTTGATAGCACTCTCTCTTTTCACTCTCACATCAATAGTATCACCCGGTCTGCTTATTTCCACCTTCGAAACATCAACCGTCTCCGTCCATCCCTCTCTCTGCACTCTGCTTCCATCCTGGTCCACAGTCTGGTCACTTCTCGAATTGATTACTGTAACTCTCTCCTTTTTGGTCTGCCTCACAAATTAACCCGTAAGCTTCAATTGGTTCAAAACTCAGCTGCCCGCATTGTTACCAAAACCCCCTCATTCCACCACATCACCCCAGTTTTGCAGCAACTCCACTGGCTTCCAGTCACATTCAGAATTCAATTTAAAATCCTGTTATACACTTTCAAGGCTATTCATAGCCTCGCCCCTCCTTACCTGTCTGATCTCCTGCACATTACCACCCATTCACGCTCCCTTCGTTCTTCCTCTTCCATCCACCTTAACGTGCCTCTTGTCCGCCTCCGCACCATGGGACACAGAGCCTTTTCTCACTCTGCTCCCCAACTCTGGAACGCTCTTCCCCCAGACATCCGTAACATTGACTGCCTTCTGACCTTCAAATCAAAACTCAAAACTCATCTGTTCAAGTTAGCCTTCTCACTTTAATTTTTCTTTTTTATGTAGTTATTTTATATATTTTCTTTTTTGTGTGTTTTTTTAATTGATTTTAATTTTTCTTTTTACCGGTATATAGTTATTTTATACTGTTTTTATTGTGTTTTTAATGCTGTAAAGTGTCCTTGAGTGTTTTGAAAGGCGCTACCAAATAAAATGCATTATTATTATTATTATTATCACAAAATTGTGAGTAATGCCTCCAAATCAAAGTCAAGGTCACGGCTCTTGTCATTCGCATCATAAGTGGTACATGTGGTGGAACGAAATTGTGTACACAGGGTCCCAGTTACATCCAACAAAAGTATAAATTGTAAAGAAAAACAGTAATGAGATATAAGACATGAACTAAGAAATACACTAAACTAAGAATACACTAAGCACTAGTGGTACAAAAACAAGACGCTGAACAACAGCAGCACGAACATGAGTCTATGTGAGCAGATGAGTATGAATGAATACAGCAGCATGAAAAAAATCGGCAGCATGAGATGAGCAGCATGCGTAGTCAGCAGCACATACTGTATCAACAAAGTGGCATTACAGTGATTTTCCCCCCCAAATGCTAGTAGAACAATAATAAACAAACAAAAAATTCATTCAGAAAATACGGGAATATTTGTGATTAGTTTAAAATGTTTGCAACCTGAACTCTATATGGAGTGTTCTTTTTGTCATAACGACTAAAATATAATTACAGAGAGCCTAAAGGCCAGTTGTGCCATTCATACCTATATAATAAACATTTTTGGTTGAAATGAGCCAAAAATGTGACCAAATTTGACAGCATACACCATTTACTATTTCATATTTAATACATTTTATATTTAATGATTAAATGCCTAAATTATATTTCTATCTAACAAAACACGTTTTTAAAATTGAGGTGCAGTTGAGCTTGGTGTACATTTTGATAGGCTTGCCTCAGTAAATGCATCATCCTGAAAGCAATGCATGGAGGTGGGGCATGATGCTAAGGAGTTGTATAAAGTCAGTTAAAAGTTTAAAAGAGAGTTTTTTAGACAAACAATGCAAACAGACCAAGTATTACCACTGCGTATAACATAAAGACAAAACTGATCTCAGTTCACGATTCACATAAGAGAAGTCTGATGCTGGTTTCATCGGGTCTTGTGTTACACATTAAATTTGTTGGGCTTTTTGTATGTGAAGTGCAGAGCTTTGGGCAAGTTTCTTCTCATTTACAGTTGGTTTTCAGGGTAAATGCAGGGCACACATTCAAACCTACAGCTGCTTATTTTTTTATAGAGCAGCCAGGCAAAGCAGACGGGAGTAGGAACAGAAGGCAGGAGGGGTCTTCTGGGGGCCCAGCACAGTGTCTGTTAGGAGCATAAACACAGGGGACCTCCAAAACCACAGGCCTCCATCTCTGCCAAACACTAAACGCACCACCATCATTGCACTGGCTGCATTCTGGACCGCTCAAAATTCTCCACTTTCCCACCAGCAGATTGTTTTAGAAACCCACATTTTTGGAGGAACATGACCTGACACAACGTATGTTGTGATGTTGGTGACATGTAATACTTAGGCTTTCTGGGAACTGTGCAGTATTGGTCCCTAAATGTAGAAGATGACAGGCAGAAAGAGTTCCAGATTGAAATGATAAAGCCTGGTGTGTTCATTTCTCCGGAGGAAAATTTTTACAGACCGCACAATTATGCCAATACATATACTAAATTTAGTATATGTATGCACTAAATAATGTATACTATACTTCTGACCTTGGACCTTGGTGAATTAAATGAAAATGGATAGATTTACTACGTAATCTAAAGGGGAAATGTTTATCCTAATAGTTGGTGTCTTAACACTCTAAACCTTTTGTCTTCTATGCAGCACCGATGTGTGTGGGTGTACAGCCAGGAACCTACATGTCTTTCTTTTAGGGCGCTCAGTGTTATCCAGAGAGGAGCGCTGCACCAACTCAGACCCAGAGTCCATTTCAACACCATCGGGTTTGTCTCATGCAGTCAGGCCAGTTGCCTCCCCACACTTCTTCCTCTATCACTTCCCAGGAAGAAAACGAGATGTCTCAGCTGGAAAAGTATTAAAAAGGGAGAGGAAACAAAAAAGAAAAGAAACAGAAGTTCCTAGACAGGCCCAGAACAACTCTTTTGTGACTTCTTCAAAGAAAGTCCCGCAAAGATAGCAGCCAAAGTCAAACCTGTTGGTGACTTTGGTGAAACTGTCCAGATGACCCGACTGAGAATTATTGGATTTGGTACCTGGATTATTGAGCATGAACTTTCTTGCCTGTTGGTGAAGCCATTTTGGCCGAATCCTCAAGAATGTTTAAAAACAGATTTGCTCACACACCAGTGATATTACCGTAACTGATACAAACCCTTGCATGAAAAAATTATTAAAGTTTGTTAATTGACTGTTTATTTTCCACTACAGAGTGTGCTGTTTGTGGGAATCAGTTTGTTTGTTGGCTCCTCAGATTGAAGAAGTCCTTTGGATGAAGGACGAAACGTCTCAGCAACAAAATAAACTTTCCAGATGACCTGACTGAGCATTGTTGGACCTTTACCTGGATTACTGAGCAAGAACTTTGGTGTTGATTTACATAACTTTTTGTTTGGAAAAAAAAAAAAAAGAAGAACAACAACTTGTACAATTACAAGCTCATAAACCACTTTTAATTTTGCAGCTCGATAATGAGCAGGAAAGAATAAAGTTCACCAATGAAGACCAGTATGTACCCACTGTCTCTACTGGTTATTTCTCATGCACATCCAACAAGAGCATTGTGAAAGAATATATTTTATTTCAGCTGATAAATATACAGTGGCCTTGTTGGCCACATCCATATTGGCCATTTCTGTTTTGGCCACTTCTGCTTTGGCTACTTCTGCTTTGGCTACTTCCACTTTGGCTACTTCCACTTTGGCCACGTCCGCTTTGGTCACTTCCGCTTTGGCTTAGTGAAATTCCATTTGATCAAATATGATTCAGACCACTTCCACTTTGGCTACTTCCACTTTGGCTACTTCCGCTTTGGCTACTTCCGCTTTGGCTACTTCCACTTTGGCTACTTCCACTTTGGCTACTTCCACTTTGGCTACTTCCACTTTGGCTACTTCCGCTTTGGCCACTTCTGCTTTGGCTTAATGAAATTCGATTTGATCAAATATGATTCAGACCTCTTCCGCTTAGGCTACTTCTGCTTTGGCTACTTCTGCTTTGGCTACTTCTGCTTTGGCTACTTCTGCTTTGGCCACTTCCGCTTTGGCCATTTCTGCTTAGGCTACTTCTGCTTTGGCTACTTCTGCTTTGGCCACTTCCGCTTTGGCCATTTCTGCTTTGGCTTAATGTAATTCCCTTTTTTTCAAATGTAATTCCATTTTTTCCCCAAACATAATTACTTTTTTCAAATCTTGTTTATTTACCCCTCAGGGCCACCGTATAAATGCATACATGCTACATGTATACATTTCTAAGCCTGGCTTACTGCTTAAACCTAACCAGGCAGGAAACTGTGCTGCCAAAGCTTAAATGTAGAGCTAGAAACATGTGAGTAGATGTAATACTGCAATAGATTGACACATGGTAACCAGGAAACAAGATCATGGCAACTGGGGACTTCTTTAAAAAGTTGATCAATCAAACAAGCATTTATAAAAAATAAAAAAAACAAATGGACAAAAACAACACAAATGGAGTTCACCAAAGGATGCAGGGGACATTAATAAAACATGACAAATGGGACCATGAAATCAACATGCAGAAAAAGATTTACACAGCAAAATAACCACAAACAGACAAAAAAACAACAACAACAGCAACCAGAGATCATAGCAGTGTAAAATGGTAAATAGTGCCTAAAAGTAAAAACAAACAAAAACGTTTGCAGATTTTCCAGTTACACCACTGGAGCTTGTAAAATGCAAGGTTTTTAACAGTTTAATTCAATTCAAAGTCCTGGATAAAGATTCAACACTGACAATTTATGACAAATCAATATAAAATAGTACCTATTTTAAAACCAAGTAAAGTTTACTGTGTGTGCAAAAGTGTTAGAGAAGTCATCCTCCAATGCAAGAGTTGGGGGTTTGAATCCACCAGCAGTCACATGCCAAAATGTCCCTGGGTAAGACACTGAATCTCTCGTTGCCTCTGATCTGTGTCCCATCTGAGTATGAATGTCATATAGCACTGATTAGTCTCAGAATGATTTGTTCAATAAGCTTTGCATAGATATAGTAGAGTGCTGTTTGAATGAGTAAATGAGGCACAGATTGAGTGTCTTGATAAGGTAGATAGGTGCTATAATATAAGTACAGTCCATTTACCATTTATTATCATTTATTTATTTATTTTAAAGTGTTTACTTGTGCCCTATTACATCTGCTTTTTGTGGTAAATTATTTTAAAAGCATGCCTAAATGAATATATATACAGTGTACTGTAAAACCTGTCAAAATAAACATCCTACATGAGGTCTTATCCAAATAAAGGTATTCTTTGCCATGTGCGCATGAGACTCCCTCATGTCAATCATGTCAAATGTTTGGACATTTCGGACGTCATTCCTCTCCTACTCTGGTGGCCTCGTCACGCTTCAACAATGGATGAGAGCTGACTCCAAGACACACAAACGTATGCGGTGGAATGTGTCTCGAGTTGTGATATTATTTCTTATTGAACAGGCTTAGAGGTGTCACGTCATTTAATTACACACAGTCTACCTTACACCCGTGGCCTTCATTTGGGTTAATTCTGTTACTTCTGTGAGAGAGAAAATATGAATATGATCTTTTGTTTGCACAACTTTAATTAGCCCTTAATTAATATTGTCATCTCAAGAGCAGGCGTCAAATCAGACTGGCAAATTAAGACGACATTGTGTCTGTGGAATGTGGCTCAATTTCAATACAAACCGAAAAGAGAAACAGCCGACAGAGAGGGAGAAGTACTCTCGTTATGTAAACAGAATGAAATGGATCCTAGCTACGTGCAAGCTATTGCTAACATGACAAGACAACATCTGTTATTGCAGGGCCTCCAGGTTTGGCCTGCAGAGAAAATTGTGTTTTATCAAGGAACTAATATTTCCCCCCTCAGTGGCGCGGGCGATTAGAAAAGGTTTCGCGTTGCACAACTTGAAACCGTTACTTGTTGAAACTGAGCGTTAGCCTGGTGATGGCCTTGTCTTTGTCATTACAAAACTCACTCAAACTGAAACCATATCCCAGTGAAGGAAATCAATATGTGCTTGTTGGAGAAATCACACCCTTTGCCCCTTTTGCAATTATCTCATCCCAAAGCCAAAATGGTAGATTATGCACACATGCGAGGTGGGAAAGAACAACTCCAGTAAATGTCAAAAGTATGAAGAACTTCTGTACTAAACATAAGGACGATGGCGTCTCGCTGCCACCTCATGTGCTCATTTCCAGACACACAAAACCAGAAGTATTCTCCAGGGTCAAGTGAACGCCACATGAAGGCCGTCTTTGTCCTCTGTGACTGTGGCACCGTCGCTCGCTAATGCTACAGTCCTTTTCTGCAAATGTGTCACCCAGGAGGTGTGAGGCCAAATGTGAAGGTAACACCGATATCAGGCAACTTATATATTTTATATTTCCATGCATGTTTATGTACACATGCCTCTACTTAGACTACTTGGTTCAGTTTTGGATCATGTGCTGCGTTAAAATGTGTGGGAGTCTTTGAAAAGCTTGACATGCTCTGAGTTCCCTTTGGAAAAGGCGAGGTAGTATTGTGTTTGTGAAGTAAGCATGACATTTTCTTACGGTCACTCCCTTTTATTAGATTTACAAACAGACTCAGGAGTAGGCCCAGTTTTTGATTTTTAGTGTCAGTGAATGGAAAACTAGCTTTTTCTTAGCTGAGTAGTTAAACGTGCATTACTGTGAAAAAATAGGCCATGCATCAAAATTTGCGTATTTATAAATCAAATTGGATTTCTAGAAACCAACCAATACTTTATACATTTTTAGTTCTTGTAAAAAAAGCGTATTTTTGTTCTTCTGTGAAAGGCCACCTTGATACAACATAATAAAATAAGCTTTAAAAAGTCTTAGGGGAAATGTATACTATATTTCTGAAATGTGCTTATTTTATTAGATTCTACAGGGCATAAAACAAAAAAACAGAAAAAGATTCAGAAAAGTTCAGGTTTAACCAACATTTTAAGATGTGTCAATTCATGAACCATACACAGTAAGCCTATGTTAAACTAGTTAATTAAAGCTTGACCCTAAAACAAAAGAATACAATAACTAAAACAGATATGTTTTTGACTTATGGGATTGTCTGAGGATATGTTCAGGGGTTTCACTGCATGTGCTTCCACCAAAAATAATTAGTTTAAACTTTAAATCAAATGCAAAACGCAGGTGGTGTGAGATATTTGTATCCCAGTGTCAGCATACCTGTCTAATGTCAGCAGATACTTAAAAAAAATCTCCTCTTCTTGTTGAAAGAACTTTAATACGTTCCTGCATACAATCCCTCGTGTTTGGCATATAGTCAGAAGGCTGGTGGGAACCACTTTTCCCAGAAGTCACATGACATGTTTCCAGTCTGCTGGCGATGCCAAGCCAAACGGCCAACCTGCATACAGTCTGCAGAGTACATGCAGCTGGTTTGACTCCAAAACATTCTGGGAATGGGTCCACCAGTGTCTACGTGTATGTTTAACTCTCGTTGTGCGGTTTAGCCTGGGTGAATGTGTGAGCAATGGTCCTAATGAATATGTATGCACCATGCCAGCTTCCAGTGCCCACGTCCATGCACCACAGTGCGAGCTTCATCTGGGCTGAGCTGAATAGCAACATGCCGGTCTGTCCAGCCACAGGCGGAGAGCTGGACCAGCAGACAGGCACGCTCCACCTCTTAGAAAAACCAGATTTTTAACACACCTTGCCCACAGTTTCTGTACCACAATGTACCACAGTGTTTTGGGAGGCTGACTGAAATGTTTTGGCTATTTGGTGGAAGGATTTATACAGTGTTGGATTGGTTTATCATTATAGAGCCAAATAGAAACAGAATAACTTGTTTTTGTCACCAATGACTGAAGGTAAAGCAGCTATTTGCCATTATTTGTGGACATAACAGGTAATTTAGACATCTTTTGGAAACTACTTAAGAAGCGTTTTGAGATTTAGCAAATCGTTGACCTGTTCCCTGCCTGGTGATAAAGCACAGGACACTGCTCACCTTTCAAGAAAGATCACCAAACACCTGACCTTCTCACATCGTTCCACGGGAGTTCAGATTCTAAGGATTTATGGGAGAATTTGAGAGACTCTGGCATTTTCTCTGCCCCATCACTGACCCTCAGGAGTCCTGCTCTCCCCTGTGTGTTGACAGCGCTGACAGCACCAAGCACTACATATGTGGACCTCTGAAAAATTAGCTGCACTTTCACCCCCAAATTGTACAGAACCCTGTAAATTGTGGCCAGGCCATCAGTAGGCTTTTCCACTTGAAATAGCTCACCCTTAAATGGACCTCTCAGGTATTGGGGCCTCTGTCTGTGTGCCTCCAGTGGTCTACAGGAGCCCCAGGACTGGGTTCATTAACTTTGCATTGATTGCTTGAGCCTTGAAAAGCGTCCGGCCACTGCAGGGATAATATGACTCCATGAAATGGCAGCATTAGTCCCCAAAGGCTAATTATGGCACAGACAAAAAGGATCGTAAAGGTTTAATGTGTCTTGCACAAAATGCACATTTCTGAGTTATGATAAGCCCCGTTTGACGAATGATTGCTATTAGTTTTTAAATGATAACAACACAATGGTTTTTGTGTTGTACTATGTGAAACTTTCCTTCATCATACAAAGAAAAATTAAAGTCTCCCTGTTTTTGTACTGGGTAATACACTTTAAAAAAAATGTATACAGTCATTTTTCAGTAAACAATGAAAGGCATTAAAAATGATTACCCACTTACAGTGCTTGTAACATACTTTCCCCTCTATTTAACTTCTGGTTTGAATGTGAGGTTGCCAGTTTTATTTTGAGATCAAGCTTCTGTTTAATGATCTGTCAGGCCTGTCTGAGCTTTGCTGCTTGTGGAAGCTGGGTTAGGTATGATTGATAAAGCGCTCAATGTGGTGGGCTCTCCCAGGTGGGCAGGCTCTCATAAGTGTACTGTGTCAGGTTGCTGTGAGATAACATTGGAGCTGTCTTCTCTGCCACCATCCAGCTAGGAGCCTCATTCATCATGAGTATGGAACACATCTCAATTCATTCTACGGCATAAGTACAGTTCAATCCTTTTTTTAAAATCTGGTTTCATGAGGGAAACTAGAAAAAAAAAACTTTAATTGTCACTTTTCTTGATCAAGATTAGGCAACATCTAAACTATTTGTACAAGAATATCTTGGAAGAATAACTGTTTTTTTCTAGGTTCGATCAAACAAGAGCAGATTTATGTGGCGATAACCCACAAATTTACCGGCAGGAAACAGACTTCTGCCTATAAAAGTGAAAGTAATATTAAGATGGAAAAAAAAACTGAGGTGGGTTAAGTTTTACCTCAAATTTTTAAAAGCCATTTATTTTCATTATTTCTCATAGGAAGACCGTCTTTTCATGCTTCAAACTGAATACATTAGTAGAAAAAGTGCAATAACATGATTTGGAAACAAAAACAGGATAATATATTAAAATATCATCATTTGACACAGTTATATTTGTTCAAACCCAATGAATCCAATCAGCTACAGTATTTTCTGGACTATAGGTCGCACCTTTATACAAGTTGCTTTGTCCAATTATTGTCAATAAATTGGAAAAATCCATAAACAGGTCGCACCTTTATATAAGTCGCATCTATTATGCGTTACCGCTACGCGACGCGTCATTTGCCCTGCTGAAAATGACGACCACAGAAGCATGCACGGAAGGACTTTTCACAAGATTAACACAGTAAAAACAATTATTTGTCTGCTCAAAATTATAGCAAACATGTGTCTTAGGCCCTGTACACACGTAGCCGTTTATCAGTAAAACCGAACAGTTTATGATGCGGTTTGGCCTTTGATCCACACGTGAACTCTGGTTGATGTAACTATAAACGAATAATAACAAAACTCCGGCCAAAGTGAAGATTTGAGAACTCTCCGCTTTCGAGTCTGCGTGTGCACTTTCAGAACGGAGCTTTCTGCTCCACCGCCTCCAGCTGCTGCGGCGCTGACAGTCACACAATGCTCTAAAAAAAGCACTAAAACGTCAACCTACCTGCTCTACATGATTCCCAGTCGACATTTTCCTGCGTTTTATTAATTTTGTACTCCAACACGGTATTTAATAGTAGTTCAACCTCACGGTCTGTCCACACAAACTAAAGAAAATAAATAAATAAATAACAGGAAGTCGCGGCAGTTGGAGGGTTGTGACAGCACTACACTGCCATCTATGGGTTCAGCATATTCATTACAACGCTCTCTGGTGAAATAAAACGGGACATGTAGACAAACATTTTAAATATTCGAACATGTATGGACAGATGGGTTTTTTTTGCGCAAATATTCGTTTTTCAAACACCAGGCTACGTGTGTACAGGGCCTTAGCTTAACCGTTCCTTAATAAATTCACGTAATGGTCAAATCTGCTGGATTTAATTTTTTTTCGCTTTGAAAAAGTACAAGGAAAAACAACAAAGCTAACCGCGACACATTTACGTCTATAAAACATCAAATTTTATCTCAAATAACTCCAACAGCTAACAGGTTGTAAATGTACATCTAGTGATTACTTTCTGTAAGTTAGAAAAAAAATCTGCTGTGTGGTTTATGAGCTATTTGCTCAAACGTACAAGGAAAAATAAACAAAGCTAACGTGACACATTTATGTCTATCCACCTTATTCCTCGTTTGGCGCCACTACCCATAATTCATAGCGGAAGCCGTTTTTTTACTTCCGCCTGCGGTCCCGCGCTGTTGTTTACAGTTGCAGAAGATGGCAAACAAAAAGATTACAGACTCTTGACCAAGGCGCAACAGCTGCAGAAAATAGTGGTCGTAGTTGACCCCATCATGTCAGACAAAGCGGTATTGCCCTTTGGTGGAGAAGGGCCACAAGTTGTCACCAAGAAGTAACTGATGCCGTTAATTATTTAATGTCTACGAGGAGTGCCTAAAACGAGCAGCTTCACAGCTGAACATCCATGGATGGATGCTGTAACCAGTTACAGATTGGTGGAGGACGTCCAAATCTTCATGTTAATAACTGGTCTGGGGACTGGCAGAGAAAGTGATAACAATGTACATGTCCCTCGTAGCTGCTGCAACTAAGCTAATCTTTGCTAACAGCTTACCTGATGTAACTTGTACCACTGTAAAGATCACTATTTCTCACATTACTCAGTGGCGCAAATGGGCACTGTGCCATGGATGCACCGCATGGGGGCGTTGCGCTTAAGGGGGCGTCAAAACCGTCTCTAGAAAAAAAAAGTTATAGCAGGCATTTTCTTTAACTGCATGAAATGACAATAACAGGTGAACAGCACTGATTAGGCGACCCCCTGCTCCCTCACCTCCCTCCTCCTATCTCTCTGCTCTCCCTACACACAGGTGCTGCTGTGAACATGCGCCCACAGGCGCGTTATTTATTTATTTATTTGTTTTTTCACTCGTGCACTGGAGCGGCAGAAAAAAAAACTATCCAGGGCGCAAAACAGAAAAAGGGAGAAGGAAGTTGAAAAAAAGCCTTTCAATGTGGTTAAAAGATATTAGGTAAGTACAGTCAGCGTATTAGCAGGACAGGAGGCTTGTAAAATATTCAGGTTAGCTAAAGCTAGCCTAATAGGAATCGTCCCATATTTGGCTGTTAAATAAATGTTGCCTCCCCTATAGACGTGATTTGTTTAATATGTTTATTTGATACATGTCACACACACATCCACACACTAAGTGTAAGAATTATCTAAATAAAATAGGAAATATTAACACAGGAAAGCTAAACTGTTGTGGTGGCAGTTCCCAGCTATGCTCCAATGCAGTGCTGCAATTTATTCACTCATATGTACATTAATTATTATTGATTCTTTAATTAAAGATGAGTTGTACAAGTTTATGTGTGTATCAGACAAATTAGTCCTCAGTGTCACTATAGCCCTGAGACTCAAAAAGGTTGGCAGAGGGACACTTGAGTTTAAATGTCTTATTTAATATCACTACAGTGGTGTGTGTTGTGATGTATCTGGTAAGTCAGATCAGATGAAATGTCCAGTCAGTAACTGTTATCCAACAAGGAGATCATTTAAATTAAAGTTTCATTTCTATTGTGGTTTGACTGCTGTATTTTTTAACACAAAATTAATGTCATTCAGCTGTGAGGATGGAGAGAAGGAAGAGAAGATGACAGAGGAAGAATCAGGACAGACTGGGGAAGGCAACAGGTTGGTCTAATGCAGGTGGAAGTGAGGGAACAGCTACTTAATCCCAAGCAATAACATGTAAACATTATTTTTAAAAACTGTATTAAGATCTGTAATTTTTACAACTAATATATAATGCTTTTTTGACCATATGACAGTGCAGAATGCCACAGACAAAGGGTGAAGGAGACAGACACGAGGTCAGTGATAGAGGAGACAAGTGATGACATCAGGTAGGAATAATTACATTAGGGAGGCAACAAAAACCTATACTGTATACCATGATGGTTTGAATTTCTGATGACCATCTTTCATTGTCTTCTTTCACGGAAAGTAACAGTTTAAATGTCATAAATGTTAAAACACTGACATGGACTCCAGGCTGTTAAGATTTCATATTTTCGCTACATAAAATATTGAGCACTGATTACCACTATTGTTATATATTTTTACTTTATTAAACTTCTTATTTGTTTATGATTGGAATGATCACCTGATATAATATGTAACATTAAAAAAAATCTGTAATATTGCTACTGTATTTTCAAAGTGCACGACTAAGGGAGGAAAGCTGTATGAGGCGGCAGGTAAAAAAAAAGGTGGGGGGGGGCGTTGATGTTTTTGCATCCACCTCAAAAATATGTAGTTGCGCCCCTGACATTACTACATTATTTATTTTGCCTATTACTGCCTTTCATATTTAAACTAGTGTTGTAACTAGAGTTAAAGGGGACCACATATAGGTCTTTAAAATTTTTATGTTATGTCTGTGTGATATCTTGACAATATTAATTCATTTTAATACACAAAATAATTCTTAGATAATCAATTATACCCTTTTTAATTCTGCCATTTTTAACTTTCGTTTTGAACGACCGGTTTCTGATACAAGTTCTGAAGTCCACGCCCTTCAAAGATCTGTTTACGCCCTCTGTAACAGCCAGTATCTGTAATGTGTTGTTGTTTTAAAATTAGCTCTTTTTTTATTACTCATTTGACTTACTGTTAGTGCTAGCTTAAGATAACTTACCGAAACCCGTCTGAGCGCGCCGCAATTTGCTGCTCCTTTTAGCATGAGACCACCCGAATCCGATGCTAATGTTAGCTTGTTCCTCTTCCGGTGTTCGCCAGCTCCGCTCGTTGCACGCGGCGATTTTGGGAGTTATCGCTGTTCCAGTCAAGACAACACAAAGTTCACCAAGTGTCTCCCGTAAATTAATCCGTAAGGAGAAGGTCCTCGCTGCTGCGAGGCTGCTGCGAGGCAGCAGCGAGGCTGTACAGTTGAAGCTCCGCTCCATCCGCCAGAAGAGGGTCCCGTTGCCGCCGGTCCCTACGCCGGGGGTCTGCTCGTTTAATTTTTACCGGCTGCGCGTTGGGAGCGATCGCAAATACACTAAAAATTGAACTAAAACATAAAAATAACAATTATACTTTATTTATAAAGCCATTTAAAAAAACACAGCTGCAACAAAGTGCTGTACACATGAAATTAAGAACATATAAACAAAAGATGAGATGAAATCATGAAAAACAACAGTCATGTGTTTAATACAGAAGTGGGTTGAGCCTAACCAGGGGTTGCTAGGTGAGGGGCTGGACTCAGGTTGTGGTGGGTTGTGGCTGCGGTTGGCTGCGGTTTGTGACGTCACAAACCGCAGGAAGTGAGGAACGAACCGTTTTTATCACAGACAAATAAATCTACTTAGAGTAAATAAACCACTGGGTGCATTTCTTTGGCCTTAGGACTGTTTTTTTATGAAGTACATACCCAAAGTTGAGTAAAAAAACATTAAAAAGTGAATTTTGCATGTGTGGTCCCCTTTAACAAAATAAATTATTTGTAATTATTGTAATTATTAATGAAATAGTATGGAAAATGTATAGATTGAACAGAGATGAACCAGTTCAGGAAATGCAGTTAAAAAGATGAGTTTTAAGCCTGCTCTCAAAACAACATTCTCTGCAGCCCTCAGGTTCTCAGGGCTGCAGGTTAAATATGGCTTTAAACCTGAAACAAGAACAGCATTTTAATCGTTTTCCTCCTGTGCTGTATTTCTGTGTTAAGGTACTCTCAGGTTGTAGAATCTTCACCAGCATACTCCTAGGAGATGGATGGAACTCCACTTGGTCCAGAAGTTTTGTGCAGTCGTACACAGCAACAAATGAGTGAAAATAAAATCTTATATAAATAAATCTGCTGTTCAATTACATTTGTTCTTTGTTGTTGTTATTTCAATAATTAAGATGCACTGTTTAATGTCTAATAATGTGTGAAGTAGTTTCATTGTGATGTCACCCCTACTAGACATTCTAATGCACACAAATAAAAATTAAAAGTACTGATTGTTCTTTGGCCAGTTCAGTGTTTTATTCACATGTGCAAAACATAAAAACATTAATTTTGCTTATAAGTTTCATCATCCAGGAGACTGACAAAGTTCAGAGTAAAAGCTATAATTATATAAACAGTTGAAACGGAATACTGTACAATATGAGAACTGTGGGTGGTTTTGTCTTAATGAAAATGAATTGGCTCAGAATAAATACCAGATCAAAAACACAATTCAAAAACCCTTCAACAAGGAATGATGGAGACCAGCAAACTGGAACAGATTCCTCGTCATGTGGAACTGCCCGATTACAGCCAACTCCTCAGGAATCCAAGACTGGACCCAGGTCTAGGATCTGAGACTGGACCCAGGTGTACGATCTTATCTCTGGATGGATCTCGACCCTTCACTCTTCTGTAAAGTAGAAAAAATAAATACAGTTTCTCCTAACATTTATACTAATTCATAAAAAATATATGTTCAATTTTATATTAATTTTAGTAATTTTATCTTAGATTTAATTAATTTTTTGAATTATTGTGCTGGTTGCTTGTCTTTACCTGCTGTTGTCTGCTGCTGACTTTCTCAGAGGAAGTGTGTCTGTCAACTTCAGTGTAGGAGACCAGTGTTGGACTGGTGTGCAGGCCTTCCTGAAAAAAAGAAATACAGTAATTCAATAGAACAAATGTAGTAATACCCAAAAGATGAACTTGTGTTATAGAATATTTTCTGTACAGATAGCATCCCACTGCTTTATTCACATGAGAGTAACGGGGACCTAAAATCAAAACAAACTGATAGTTCTAGTCTGACAATGTTGCTGTGTTCAAATATTATATATATTAAATACAATGTGTGTGTGTCATGTATATACTGTACAGTATATACAGTATATACATTGACAGTGTGTTATACCGTACAGTATTTGTACTAAAATATGAGTAAATAAAGTATTTACTAACAAATCTGTCATTAAATAATATAAATATATGTGTGTTATACACACATGTATTTTATTAACATCATTATTTTAAGTGTGCTTTAATAACTCTGGTTTAATGACGGGTCATGTTTTGAGACCTGCTGGAATGTCATTGTTGACTGGTCTATCTTGGAAGAAAGATGTGTAAACTGTCTCAATCATATCTAACCAGCTAAATAACAGTTTAACTAAAATAACACACAGCCCAAAAAAAAGTCCAGGCTCAACACGGGACCAGCACTTTGTTGTGTGTTACGTGTGGAAGTTAACATGTAAAGTAGCGACATGCTAAGCTAACCACAGCAGTAGTAGATGCAAAATCATGAGAGAAAAAACGCTACTACACACAGAGGGTTATACTCCAACATTGTTCTGACATTGTTTCACAAAATGATTTATATAGAATATTTTGTTTACCTAACAAAAGTTGATCGGAGCGCGACGTCTTCGACAGCAGATCCTAGCCAGACTCAGACAGAGGAGGAGCTGCGGCTAGCTACTCCAATGGAGATAGATCCTTCACGTTTCATTATTTTTGGGATTAAGTGAGAACAGCGCTTTGCCCAAACGTCTACCCGGCTGTAACACCCTCTGACCCAGCAAGAAACAACCAAAAAAAAATAAAAAAATGAGTGAAAATTAACTGGTGTGCAGGCATGCATTTATCAGCAAAAACACCAGTAGTTTACTTCCGCCGGAAGTATACAACCGGGAGGGGGCGGTACCGGTCTGTCATGGCAGCCCACATACGCTCTTACAGAATAAGGTGGATAAAACATCAAATTTTATCTCAAACATCTCATAAAGCTAACCAGTTGTAAATATCCATCTAGTGATTACGTTCTGTAAGCTTGATCAAAATCTGTCCTGTGGTTCTTGACCTAGTTTGCTAACAAACACTGAGCTAACAGCGAAGTAGCTAGTTCATACCTCCAGAGCAGGAGGCTGGGCTGCGACAGAGTGAATCCGACCAGAGGAGGCTGCCGGTCGGACACATGAGGTGGGAACGGTTAGTTTACCCTTGCGGACAAAGGTGGTACTGCACCCCTATCCGCCGAAAGTGGTACTGCACCATTTTTGCCAAAATGGAAAAACGGTCATATCTGAGCCAAAAATTGGTCTAAAAATATGGGGAAAAAATCCATAAACAAGTCTCACCTCTCAATAAGTCGCAGGACATGCAAATTAGGCAAAAAGGTGTGACTTATAGTCCGGAAAATACGGTACTTAGACTACATGATTGTCTTAAAGACATAAAAACCTGGATGACCCTCTGCTTTTCAATAGACAAGACTGAGGTTTTAGTTTTTGGACTTGAGCATCTTAGGGATACATTTTCAGTCTTCCGCCCTCCTTGGATGGTATTAAATCTTGGTGTAAAGGCCGGCGCAGAGCTCCGCGCTGGACCGAGCCCCGTGCCACGCGCGTGTGCTGCCCGTGGGGGGTTCACAGCAGAGCTCAGCGTGAAGCAGCGTGTGGCTCCAACGTTTTCGCTCCAAATACTTGATGTCATTTGAGCAGAAGCAGGGCGGAGCGTTTAGCTACGGGACAAATTGAGGTCGCTGATTGGTCATTTGCTGACAGCCTACTGATTTGATTGACAGGTCGGGTCTGAGAAGAATGTCGGGTCTGAAGAAAAGGCAGAGGGCTGTGCAGCTTTGTTCTGTGTTTATATGTTAATAAAAAAGTCCTAAAAATTAAAATTAAAACAGGGAGCGCTGGTCCTTCAACCCACACAGCAGACAAGCACACCAGGAAATGTTTAGAACCTGCGCATCCACGTTGGACATGAGTTTAGTTCACTCGTGACAAGTTCATTCATTCCTCCTCATCGGAGGAGGAAGTGAATGGTGACCGCTTCAAGCGATTACTTGACTTTAGGCAAAAAAACAAAAGAAAAGGCCCGATCAGCGATAAAGAAGAGGAATTTAATTCATTTGTGTGTCATACAAAACAGTCCGCCACCAGGGCAGTTTATTGTGAGACACCGCGCGCGCGTGAGCGGTCGTAAAATTTGAGCTTGGCGCGTTCGCGCGAGCGTTCAAAGGCTTGTGCAAGCGCAGCTCGCACAGCGTGGCCTCGCGCTCGCGCTAGCGTGGAGCTATGCCTCGCCCTTTATTCTTTTATCAGGACATGTCTTTTAACCCCCACATTAAAAACATTACCAGAACCACCTTCTTCCATCTGCGTAATATCGCAAAAATTAGAAACAGCTTATCTAAAAATTATACAGAAAAACTAGTTCATGGGCCACGGCTATGGCGCAGGGGTTAAGAGTGCGGCCCATGTTCTGAGGCTAGTCCTCACTGTGGTGTCGCAGGTTCACATCCCAGTCCCGACGACTTTTCCACAATGTCTCCCCCTCTCTTGTCCTGTTTCGCCCTCCATCCTCAACAACAAAAATCTGCCACTAGAGCCAAAAAAAAAAACGCAAAGAAAAAAAAAAAAACTAGTTCATGTATTTGTCACATCAAGATGGACTATTGCAATGGTTTGTTATCTGGATGTACAAATACATCTTTAAAAAGTATTCAGTTAATCCAAAATGTTGCTGCCAGAGTCTTAACTGGAGATAGTAGAATAGATCATATCACTCCAGTTCTACGGTAGTTTCTCTCCAATGGCTCCCTGTCAAATTCAGAATTGAATTCAAAACCTTACTTCTAACCTACAAAACTCTCAACAACCTGGCTCCGTCTTATATTTGAGATCTTGCTGATCCATATTTTCCTATAGAGCACTTCGCTCTTAAACTGCAGGTTTCCTTGTGGTTCCTAGAGTTTCCAAAAGCAGAATGGGAGGAAGATCTTTCAGTTATCAGGCTCCTCTCTTGTGGAACCAACTTCCAATTTCTGTCCGTAGATTGTTCACTTTTAATACTGGGCTTACGACTTTCCTTTTTGATAAATTCTATAGTTAGGGTTGGCTTGTTATGCTGCCATAGGTTTAGACTGCTGGAGGACATTGAATAGTTTTCATTTGAAACCATCATAACATGTGATTCTTGACCTGCCATTGTGTATCTATTCCTACCAAACCCAGCTGGTCGAAGCAGATGGGTGCTTGTCCTGAGCCTGGTTCTGCTAAAGGTTTCTTCATGAGAGAGTTTTTCCTTTCCACTGTCACCTTCATGTTTGAGATTTTTATTAATGAAAAGTGCATTATAAATTGAATTCATTATTATTATTATTATTATAAGATAAGAGTTCTGTGATGGAGTTAAACTCAAAGCAGTCTGCTCCACAGATAAAAAAATGTTAAATTATTTTTTAGATATATGAATGTTTCTGTTCAGTGCCCTACAACCAATATTTCACATGTGCATCAAATCATATACATTTCTAAGTGTAAAATTCATTCTTCTTAACTTGTAAAATGAGATGTTTTAAATTTTAATTAAAATCTTTACGTAAAACATCGTGTGAATATTTATAGGTTCAAAATACAAACTTTTCTTCACTTGAAGAACTGTAGCAATGAACCACTGAATCAAAATGTCCTTAAACATTTTAAATTATGTTTAACATAAATATGAATGTTTATATGTATGATATTTATTATTGCAATTAATATAATATTTGTGTTAATCAATGGGGTGATTTTTGCAGTCGTCCCAAGTGGAGTTATAAAAGCAACGTCTATCATAATTTATTGTAGAAAGATAAACTCAGAGTTTATTAAATAAACTAATTCACCTACATTTCCTTTTTTTAAGTCCAGCTCTGTGCTCTGTCCAGCCTTCCCCTGGCCCTCTGTAAACAATGAGGTTGCTGTTGATGATTAAATTCAGTACGTGTTGATCTTGCGGAGACGGTTTGCCAGCGTGCTTTGTGGGCACAAGGCCCGTGTTTCATAGTCATCTCCTCTAATTAGGCCCGACTGGAAAAACCTGACCACACACCTTGTTTTTTTGGTGCAGCTTGGTGGAAAGGTGTGTGGTGAGCCTGACAAATTAATGCATGACATGGCTCTACCTGCAAGATTTATAAGCAGGTATGCTGGAGACACCACAGAGGTTGAAAGGCCTTTTAAAATGGCCTTGGTTCAACGTTGGACAATAAACCACTATGGAACAGCAGCCACCAATAAACAAACAGGCATTTTTATTATGTATTCAAACGTTCCTTAAATAAATAATATTGGTGTCAAATGTCTAAGCATGAATGCAAGCATTTATATTTAACCACCAAGACGTACCATTCTTTATTTTGGCAAAGTGTAACTATGTATTTGTTAAAAATGCATTCCAACGTGTGCATCCCTGTTTAACTAAAGCAGGGTCTGCAACCTTTTAGATCCAAAGAGCCATTTCTACCAATCACTTATGAAACAAATTGTGTCAAGAGCCACAAATCTGCTACAAGTAGTTATCAACTGGTGGCTCATGGGCCACGTCAAATTTGTATGAAGTTTTTTTTTTCCCCCCAGCCATTGGGGAGTGACTTTATAAAACTATATA
>JBBPBX010040376.1:0-15912 GCA_038048925.1 Garcialebias charrua
GGGATCTCCAGTGCATCTTTCAGGTTGGGTGTGAGTTTTGGCATATTGGTCCTTTCGAAAAACTGAGAAGATAAATTCTTGTTGGTTTGGGATTCTGAAGTATATAAATGGGAATAAAAGTCCTTAAATGCTCTGTTAATTTGTAAATGATCTAGAGTTGTGGTGCCGTTCTCTAATTGGATCTTAGGGATGATTTGTTTAGCCATGGCACCCTTCAACTGATTTGCCAGTAGTTTTCCTGACTTTTCTCCATGTATGTAAAATGATGATTTACTTTTCAAAAGTGATTGTTCTATTGAGTATGTAGACAATAAATCAAACTTAGTTTTGAGTTCTACTTTTTTTTTGTACAGATTAGGGCATTTGTTTTGAGCATATTGTTGATCAATTTCTTTTATCTGCTGGGCTAAATCAGTTCTTTCTTTTTGAGATTTTTGCCTCAGCCGGGCGGTATATGAAATGATTTGTCCCCTAAGATAGGCCTTAAGGGTATCCCAAACGGTTGACAGTGGGATCCCAGGAGTTCTGTTTATGGATAGAAAGAAGGTTATTTCTTTTTCTATAAATGTAACAAAATCATTGTTTGACAGTAACGTTGAATTGAATCTCCACTGTCTACTCCTTATAGGAATGTCAGGGAGGGACAAAGACAGAGTGACAGGTGCATGGTCTGAGATGACAATACTGTGGTAGTCACAGCCACGGACAGAGGGAAGAAGTTTGTTGTCCATGAAAAAGTAATCGATCCTCGAGTATGAGTGATGAACATGAGAAAAAAAAGAATATTCTCTCTCAGCTGGGTGTAAAAAACGCCATACATCGCACAGGCCATACTTAGATAGAAAGGCACGAATAGTGTGGGACGACCTGCTGGCTGTGGCAGGGTTTGTAGAGGATCTGTCCAAAACTGGGTCCAACCAGCAATTCAAGTCACCACTGAGTATCAATGAGTATGTGTTTAGGTCCGGGAGCAGTGAAAATAATTTCTCAAAGAAACCAACATCATCCGTATTTGGGGCATAAACGTTAACTAGCACTACTGGTGTGTTGTACAATTTACCGGAAACAATCACAAAACGACCATATTTATCTGAGTTAACTTGAAAAGGTTCAAATGAAATGTCTTGACTGATGAGGATCGAGACGCCCCGAGCCTTTGCTCGAAAGGAGGAATGGAAACTCTGCCCGTGCCATGTTTGCAGTAATCGTTTGCTATCGTCACTTCTAATGTGAGTCTCCTGCAGGAAAGCAATGCCTGTATTTAACTGTTTTAAATGAGAAAGCACCTTCCTTCTCTTGACGGGGTGGTTCAAACCTTTGACGTTCCAGCTTGACAACACCAACTGACCACTCATATTACTAATAATTTGTATAAGAAAGGTAGGTAATACAGTCTAATGTGTTGATGGCTGTGCAGTTCTTGGCAAAGTGAAAGAAAATATAAATTAATGGCAGTGATGGACCCCCCACCCCCCTCCCTTTCCCACCCTGGACAGCTGCAACAGACAGAAGCAGCAAGCTCCATAGAAATTAAAAATAAGTCTCCTGTCTAACTTTTAAACTAGTGCTCCAGTATCATAAGAGGGAAAAAAATGTATAAGCACCTCATGCAAGGCCAAAAATGTACACATAGATGTGTGATCACGCATACACATATAAACAAAGTTAAATTAATCCTAATCCTGAATTAAATCTGCATACACATATAAACAAAGTTAAATTAATCCTAATCCTGAATTAAATCTTCAATCAGTCCAAGACCAATTCAAGATTCAATTCAAGATAGTCAACAGGTAAACAAGAAGAGGAAAAATGTTAATAGTTCAAAATAATATATTGAAAACATTATATATTTCACCCATTTTTATACATGGATAGGCCTACTTCAATTATTTATGTGCCTAAATACAAAACCAGAAAGCCCCACCAAAAAAAAAAAAAGTCTCAGATAATCAGAGTATGGGCAGAGTCCTGCTCATCTGTTCGTCACCTCATGTAAACAAAAGTTTAGTGTAAACATAAACAAAGCCAGTGCGGGAACAGCGCATTGCTCATCAGTCAAAAGAAAAGTTAAATATTACTTGCGCTGTGAAACCTGAGGTAACTCCTGTCTAACTTTTAAACTAGGGCTCCAGTATCATAAAAGGGGAAAAAAAAAAAAAATGTATAAGCACCTCACAAAATAGTTTAAAAGTATGCAAGGCCAAAAATGTATACACATAAATGTGTACCGGTAATCACGCACACATATACAAACATAAAGTTAAATTAATCCTAATCTCAAATTAATTATCAATCAATCCAGGACTAACCCAATATTCAGCTCAAAATAGTCAACATGTAAACGAGAAAAGGAAAAATGTTTCATTTCAAAAATGTTAATAGTTAAAAAAAAAGCCGCAGTAAAAACTAAAAAAGTCTCAGATAATGAGAGTATGGGCAGAGTCCTGCTCATCTGTTCCTCACCTCATGTAAAGAAAAGTTTAGTGTAATAATCAAAGCCAGTGCGGGTACAGCGCATTGCACATCAGTCAAAGAAAAGTTAAATGTTACTTGCGCTGTGAAGCCTGAAAGGTGTCAATGAACTTCTGCGCCTCCTCCACAGAGCCCAGCCACTTTCTGTGTCCATCAGGTAAAGTCACGCGAAGTCGAGCAGGAAAAAGCAAAGCAGGTTTTAAACCCAGAGAGTAGAGCGCAGCCATCACGTCCTTATATTCCACTCGCTGGTTGAGGACTTCTGGGGAGTAGTCCTCCACGATCCGCACCGGTTTCCCCTGGTATTCAAGCCTGCCTCTGCGTCTAGCCTCCCTGATGAGGAGCTCCTTCACCTGGACCCGGTGCACTCGCAGGATAACCGGGCGCGGCCGCTGGTCCGAGGCGGGTTTTGGGGCGAGGGTTCGATGGGCCCGGTCCAGTTCGGGTGGAGAAGGAAGTGTGTCACGCCCGTAGATGTCGCACAGCAGGTTGGAAAAGAAGTCTGTGGGACGTCCGCTCTCAATAGACTCCGGTAAACCCAGAACACGAATATTTTGCCGTCTGCTTCGACTTTCTAAATCCGCCAGTTTAGATTTTAGTCTGGTGTTTTCCTCCTGGAGAGTTGAGCAGGTGTTTTCCACCTCCGACATGCGCTGGCTCAGGTCGTTAGTGACAAGTTCCAGTGATGACACACGCTGGCCGTGTTCCTCCACCGCGAGCCGGGTCTGGTCCAATTTGAGATCCAGCTGACTGAAAGTTTGTTTGAACTCAGCTGACAGCGCCGCGCGGTGCTCCTCGAGCAGCGAGGTAATTGCCTCGAGGGTTATTAGGCCAGCGTCATCCTTCTCAGCGTCCTTCTTCGATCTTGTCGACTTTTGAGACATTTTTATTTAAAATCTTTAAAAGAGATGTTTTGATGGAAGTTGTGTGCGTGATAATAGGCAAAAAATATTAAATGTAGAGGGCTTGGTGGTACTAAAAAATAAGTTTTACCCGGAGCACTGGCAAGTGCGACTCACTCCATCTCACGACCACGTCTCTCACACCGAAAGACAAAACATTTCTACAATTTTTTTTTTAATGTCCAGAGGACCAGACTTAGCTATTTTTTAGATTAATCTAAAGAAATGTCAGTTTGGGCAGTTCCAAGTAAACTATCTAGGATTTCAAGTAACCACCGATCTGGGACTCTCAGAGGGTTACCGAGAGAAACTTGAACAGATTCAACCCCCTGAATCCGAGAACGAGCTACAAAAGATCTTAGGACTGTGCGACTATATGAGAGATCATGTCCCTAACTACCAAAAGTATGCCAAACACTTGTATGCCTGTCTAAAGAAAAGAGAAGGTGAAGATGAAAAGAAAAAGAAAAAAGCCTGGATATGGACTGCCGAAAACCAAAAAGATCTGGAAGAACTCAGAGAAAAAAAATCAAAGAAGCAGTACGATTAGAGCCAAGAAGCCTATTGACAAGACTCGAAGCTGAGGTCAGTTGTGAAGATAACAATGCCATGATAGCAGTTAAAAATGAACACGGCAAGTTAGTTACTCTTTAGAGTTACACTTTAACTTCAGTGGAGAAAAAGTTTCCCCAGGAAGAAAAAGAACTAGCTGTGCTTGCAAGATATTGGGGAACACTGAAAGATCTGGCCCAGGGACAGCCCATCAAAGTTATAACACAAAGCCAAGTGCACAAATATCTCAGAAAAGGAACAATAGAGAGTACCAAAGCTACCAATACTCGTTGGGGTAGATGGGAGGACATTCTATTAGACCCGGATCTGGAGATATGACCTATACAGCCAGCGAGCAAAAAAGTGACAAAAGAAATACCTGAAAAACAGAAAACGCACAACTGGACTCTTTACACCGATGGATCCAAGAAAGGAACCGATCAGGTAGCACACTGGGGATTTATCCTCAAGTATCAAAGGAACGAGTGCTGCCGTAGAAAGGTGAGAGAGAGTGCCAGGAAGTGCTCAGTGTCACAGTAGTGACTCATGTCACAGTAGTGACTCAAGTCATGGCAATACTCGAATGATTGCTTGAACTAGCTCACAGAAAAATAAAAACATCACGAGTAGTAACCGACAGTCATTACTGTGTGCAAGCCCTGAAAGAGGATTTATCCATTTGGGAAGAAAACTGATTTGAAATTGCTAAAGAAAATGTGGTGGCTCACCATGATTTGTGGAAGAAAATAGCTGAAATCAGGTTGAATCTACAGTTAGAGGTGGAGCACCAAAAATCCCATACTAAAGAAGGAAACTACTGGCAAGGCAATGAAGAAGTGGATCGTTATGTACAACAAAGGAAAATCGTTTTTGTTGGGATCGAGAAGTGGGAAAGAACCCTCGAGGGTCGGAGAGTCCCACAGGAGTACGTGTTAGAGGTTATACGGGCGTGCATGAAAGGCTAGGTCATGTAGGCGTACAACTTACACGTAAGGAGTTGAAGAGTCAGGAGCTCTGGATTCCCATGAAGCAAATTTGCAAGGTGCTGTGGAACTGTGTGGTATGTGGTCAATACGACGTAGGACGGCGCGAGCACCGAGTGGATAGACAAACTATCAAGAGTATCATACCTTAAGCCTCGGATATAGTCACGCTTTGGTCCGCAAGCTGGAGCGCACGTGCTGCGCGCGCACTGTGCATGCGTTTATAGTGTGGCACGGCAGCGCTTGGCAAAATGCTGTTCTTTTACTGACCAGCAGGTGGTAGTACCCTCTAAAACCTGTGCATATGTTGCAAGAAAGGGTGTAGAAGAAGAAATCTAGAACTGTTTGACGTCATACAACAAAAACAAATATATTTGCGGCTTTAATGCATGGAGTCAGCGGAGGAGAAAGCAATCACGTGACTTTTGGCGAAAAAACAAAAGAAAAGTCCGACTCCAGATCAGGAATGAAGGAGAATTTAATAAATTTTGTGTCACAAAACATTCCTCCATGCGTCACGACGCCGTTTCCACGACCACAGCGGTGCAGACAGCTGCAGAATCTGGCGTGAAGGCTGTCGGTGAGGTCCACACCCGACCTGTCAATCAATTAGGCGCGCGCGCTAGGCTTGCGGAGCTTCAAAATCTGGGAGGTGCACGACCACGCGCGAAACCAACGCGCTGGCCAAAGCGCGGGGGCGGGGACTTCACGATTGCGTCACTTTGGCCGCGCGCCCTATGCGACGCGTCAACTATATCCGAGGCTTCAGGGCTCAGTGTGCATGGATGTAGCTGGACCCATGGGAGTCACTGGCAAGAAGGTAGAGAAATACCTTCTAGTGCTAGTGGACTCAATGTTGGGGTATGTGGTAGTCAAAACGGCAAGAAAAGCTAATGGCAACAGTGTTGTAAGCATGTTGGAACAAGTCTGTGGGTCGTTGGGCGTCCCAAAGGAACTGAGAACTGATAATGGGATACACTTTCGCAATGCACAAGTGGATCACTGGTGTCAGACCTTTGAGGTAAGGCGTGTTTACTCACCTTCCTACACACCTCAAGCCAATGGAGTTGCCGAAAGAGTCATAGGTTTGGTCAAAAATTGGATAACTAAAAATGCTAATACCAAAGAATGGAGCACTAAAACTGTGGCAAGCCTTGAATGACAGGCGTCGAGCTGGAAGACCCTCCCCCGCTGAGGAACTTCACCAACGTCAATTCAACATGCTGGAAAGTGGGTGGGGCCTCAAGGATAAAGAGGAACAACCAAACTCCAACACTTCATTTGAGGTTGCACAGAAGGTGTGGGTCAGAGCATAGGATCACCCATCAGCAGTTGCAGTAAAGCCCAAATATAACGCAACGGACAAAGTGAAGAGAATCTTAGACAGAAACACAGTTGTGTTAACAAAGAAGGGAATCCAAGGAATAGAGCAACTGAAGCCAATTCCTAGCTAATTCAAAACCAGAAACCAGATTATGGCCAATGAACCAAGCACCATGCTCCCTTATCTTAGAATGGCCACTATATTTTTTCATTCAACCTTTATTTATACATACCTTTATTTATATTTATATGCGGGGAAGTTATCTTAAGAAGAACAACCTCAGAGCCTTGGGCAGGTAGGGCTCTGAAGACCTTGGAGTACGCCAAGAGAGGATATCTGTCAGCAGAATGCGAAATGATCAAGTGGAACAAGCTGTAAAACAGCTGTGCAATCTGCATGGAACCTACTGGCTTACCCGTTTTGTGGGAAGGACCAGGAAAAAATAAGCCCCTCAAACCTGAGGTGAAGAGAAAAGATGTACGGGAGTTGCAACTGAAACCCGTAAAGGTAATGGATACCTTTATTTGTGGGAAATGTATGATCACAGTTTTACCAAGGGTAATGATCCTCACACAGTTGGAGTTGAGTGAAAGAGGCCCAGAAGATTGTATCTGTGAATGGGAAGGGACTATGGTGAGGTACTGTGGAAATTGTCAAACGAGGATGCTGGAGGCCCATCTGTTGCACTCAGAAAGGGCTATGGGCTGGCAAGTGAGGAGGTACTATGATCCTCTCAAATCCTTCAAAGCCAAGCTGGACGTGACAAGGTTCGAAGCCCCCAGAAATGCCCCAAGGATGCAAAAGTACGACCAGGGGCCAAATCCAACACACACGACACACAGAAAAGTCCCAACCCAGTAAAACAGAGGAAAAGCGAAGTGTGCTAAACGCTGGGGCCAGCAAGACATTTTTGAGGCAATGGAAGCACACGAACAAGGAAATGGACAACTAAAAGCTGAACGAGGGGGCGCTAGGATCATCAATGGATCTCATCGCAGGAGAGAAGAAATGGAACCTGGAAGGACCCCAGCCTGAACCTACCGAATGGCTGGTGTGTCAGTGGAAGTGGGTGTGGAAAGGACTACAACCTGGATTGCCACACCCCTCTCCACTATATCTGGAACTACTCAAAGTTTGAGGGACCACAACTCACAGGCGCTCGAGGAGGAAGCCCAGAGCTAAAAGAAATAAAGACTGAAAAGAAACCTTTCCAACATGATTCTTCTGCAAAGAGGAAGGAACAGTAGTGACTCAGACAGCAATGATGATCCACATACCTATGAAAATGAATCACACATCTATGCTGATCTAGTGGCCCCTGACCAACCTAAGGAATGCCCAAGGATTACGATTTTGGATAAAGCAGCTTGCCTACGAACCCTGATGCGGGGATTCGTAGTATTAATAGGCTTTGCAATGTTGTTGGTTATTTTGTATCAAGCCAGAATCAGACCATGGATCCTGACGCATGTAAAAGTCTCCCATGGGAGATCCAAATGTGCAAACATGACTTGCTGGGTCACCACACAAAGAAACATCTTCGTGCCATGGGACCGAAATGACACTGTCAAGAATCAAACCAAGACCTGGAAAAGAGTAAGACAAGCAGGTTATCCAGCTTGGATGCACCAGCTGGACAACACCCCTGAAAGGGTGTCAGCAGTAGAAGCTGAGAACCTAACGGGGCCGGACAAACCCCATTTTAGGGTAAAAAATCTACTGATTCTGCCTAAGGGAATTTTGACTTGGAAAATGTTCCTGCATCACAACATAAAAAGAACAACGAGATGTAACTGGATCCATCCAGATAAAGAACCCCCTGAATGGCACTGTGAGCCCTCCCCTACTTCTATGGAGGCGAGCGTAGAATTATAACCAGTAAGAATTCCTTGGCTTGGAAATCTGACCCCGAAAACAGAAAGAAATTAATCATTGTAACCAACATCGCTTAACCCTTCCCTGCTAACGCTAGTATATAGAATTTAGTTTACTTATTTACTTATTCTACGAACCTTGCAGCCCTGACATTCTGTTCCCCGATGATCTGGAAGTCCCTGATCTCCTAAGTCTATCATACGCACCCACTAGCCCGGACATGCCCAGCCCTGCTAGATCACATGTCCCTAGTCCCGTCAGTCCTGATACAACAGGCCCAACTGAGCCCGAAAGACCTGATGACCTGAATCCAAAAAACCCAGACGAGTCGAGCCTGACTCCTGAAGACTCAATGCCAACACCACCTCAACAACAGCTGATGGATGGAAATGCTACCTACTTGCCTGATGGATGTCTCGTAATAGCTCCCATGACACCTATTGGGTCCCCCATGAGTGCTGAAACATCGATGTTTCAAGCCAGTGAGAAGGATCACTGACCACTTCAAGATCTCAAGAGATGACCTCACCACTGCTGGGTGGCACACATGAATCAGACCAGGGTGACTACACCATAATGGAGGTTTGGGAAGAAGCGCACAGTAATCCAGGGTCCAGTGACACCGAGGATCCTATGCGGCCTGTCGAAGCGTCGAGGGGTATGGATTACGACGACATCTCGAGCGAGGACACAGATGACGATGAGGATTAACATGGGACTTGATCGAGGGTACAGTCTGTTTTCAAGAAGGGGCTGTCAAGTATACAGGCGAAAAAGGACTTTTATTGTTGAAACCAAACTGTTGCAAACCTTGCACAACACACGCAGGCCCACATAAACACACATACATGCACACACACACACACACACACACACACACACACACTAGACTCCTCGCTGAAGCAAGACACGCACACATTCCAAAAAGCAGATAAGAAGAACGCTTTGTTACAGAGAGTTGCTACAGAAAATGTTCAGACCCTTTTTAGAAGTAATACAAATTATTTTGACAAAGTAATAAGAATTATTAATCTCTTATAAAAATTAATAGCACACAGACCTAAAGAGCAGGGCCAGTACTTACAGAAACACACACACACGCACACATACATTCCACAAACGGCAGGAGCAAAGCTTTGTTACAGACGAGCTGAGGCCTCTTATCAGCACACACACACACACAGGTTAGTCTTTGTGGTTTAGCGGGACTTTTTCGCCAAACCGGCCTGGTGGTGGTTTAGTGGGACTACCGCTTCCCAAGGTCCTAGCGACCTGGGGCCAAGCTTAGAGCGCTCTAAAAAATCTGAAAAAAATTTGGGTCACTTTAGCTTTCCGATAGGAGTATCAGAGCATTTTTTACAGCGCCCTGAACACCCAGACTCCATTGTGGTTTACATGGACTTTTATAATGTGGTTTATATGGACAAAACAAACATTATGGAGACTTTAAAGGGACAATTACGTTGCATTTAAACTCCGCCTACTTAACGTAAAATTAACATAAAACACACAAATGTGACAGGACATTGCATTAGGAGAACTGCTTTTTGAACTGCTTTTATTTAACAAAAAATGGGCACATACTTTATTTATATTCACTAACAAAACCACAAATGTTTCAAATAAAATAAAACTTAAATGTTTCAAATAAAATAAAATAAAAACTTAACTACTCAAAGTCAAAGTCAACTTTATTATCAAAACTGCAATATGTACAGGACATACACAGGATTGAAATTGCATTTCTCTCTCAGTCCCTCGGTGCAACAGTAACCATTTAAACACTAAACACTAAACAATTAATAAACAAGCATAAAATGAAATACTGGTGACATATTTACATATTATAAAACATATTAACATTATAAACATATTTATAAAACAAAATTATACTTTTTCTACAGGGTTCATCACAACCCACTGTAAAGTACAGGTGATCCCTGACTTACAAGCGACGAAAGACTTCCTCAGTCTGAGATGACATATTTACATATTATAAAACATATTAACATTATAAACATGAACATATTTATAAAACAAAATTATACTTTTTTACAGGGTTCATCACAACCCACTGTAAAGTACAGGTGATCCCCGACTTACGAGCGACGAAAGACTTCCTCAGTCTGAGATAACATATTTACATATTATAAAACATATTAACATTATAAACATGAACATATTTATAAAACAAAATTATACTTTGTTACAGGGTTCATCACAACCCACTGTAAAGTACAGGTGATCCCCGACTTATGAGCGACGAAAGACTTCCTCAGTCGGAGATGACATATTTACATATTATAAAATGTTAAAGGTGGGGTATGTAACATTGTAATGTAGTCTATAACTTTTCAAACAATATATTTTTAACATATTTCTTCACTCTGTCACGATCTACTGACAGACTGATGTTAGACAAAGTAATCTCTGAAAAAAACTATAGTCCCCTTGCTTCTCTATCAGCATTTATAAAAACACTGAAAACACAGAGTGACCCGGACACTGACCAGCCAATAAAAACAGAGTTGTTTGTCACGCCCCAACCCACGCCCCCGCCTGTCACAGCCTCAGCGCCGCGGCTCGTTCTCATTCAAAGGATTGCAAAGCGATGCAGGACTGTTTTTTATGTGACACAAATGTATTAAATATCCCTTCTTCATCCCAGAGCTGGACTTTTATTTAGTTTTTTTGCCAAAAGTCAAGTGATCGCTTCATCCTCCACTCACAGGAATGAGGAAATGGATTTGTCACGACTCACGAGCGAATTAAATCATGTCCAAATTGGCTGGTGATGCTCTGCTGATTACAGGGTCTTTTTGTGTTGTTGGACGAGTGATTCATGGTTTTATTATATTTTTTAAACAGTTATATTATCATATAAACACAGAACTTCGCAGCGCAGAGACAGGACATGTAGTGGGGGCGGAGCATTCCAGACATTCCAAACCTGCGCTGACAGAAAGAGGAAGTCACGAGCGAATTACATCATGTCCAACGTTGCTTCGTTAAGCTCTGATGATTTCTGCTGGGTTTTGTGTTGTTGGACAAGTGCTCCATGGTTTTATTATATTTTTAAAAGGTTTTTATAACATATAATCACAGAATATTGAAACGCTCCGAGCAGACACACAGCAGAGGGCGGAGCAGAACTAAAATTCAGCAGAAGCACGGACTGTGGCTCCCCCTCTGAGCCATATATAGCTCTGAGGGGGAGGTAGCAGAATGCTTTTCTCCGCTGAAAATATTTCTAAGTCCCAGAGTGTTCAAGAATTCGCATACCCCAGTTTTAACATTATAAACATGAACATATTTATAAAACAGTATGTTGATGACAGCCAAAATCAGCTGCTCACATGATCAAGGAGGACCTGCAAACTGGTTGATCCACTATGAGAGGGTGCTATTTATAAGACTGAGCTGAATACAGCATTACAGCATACAGTCTCCAGTCCATCACAGGGACACCTGAACAAGTCTCCAGTCCATCACAGGGACACCTGGACAAGTCTCCAGTCCATCATAGGGACACCTGGCCAAGTCTCCAGTCCATCGCAAGGACACCGGGACAAGTCTCCAGTCCATCGCAGGGGCATTGGACAAGTCTCCAGTCCATCGCAGGGACACCTGGATAGGTCTCCAGTCCATCGCAAGGACACCTGGACAAGTCTCCAGTCCATCACAGGGACATCTTCATCACAGGGACACCTAGACAACTCTCCAGTCAATCACAGGGACATGTGGACAAGTCACCAGTCCATCACAGAGACACCTGGACAAGTCTCCAGTCTATCACAGGGACACCTGGACAAGTCTCCTGTCCATCGCAGGGACACCTGGACAAGTCTCCAGTCCATCACAGGGACACCTGGACAAGTCCCCAGTCCATCAGAGGGACACGTGGACAAGTCTCCAGTTTATCACAGGGACACGTGGACAAGTCTCCAGTCCATCACAGAGACACCTGGACAAGTCTCCAGTCTATCACAGGGACACCTGGACAAGTCTCCTGTCCATCGCAGGGACACCTGGACAAGTCTCCAGTCCATCACAGGGACACCTGGACAAGTCTCCAGTCCATCATAGGGACACCTGGACAAGTCTCCAGTCCATAGCAGGGACACCTGGATAGCTCTCCAGTCCATCACAGGGATACGTGGACAAGTCTCCAGTCCATCACAGGGACATCTTCATCACAGGGACACCTGGACAAGTCTCCAGTCAATCACAGGGACACGTGGACAAGTCTCCAGTCCATCACAGAGACACGTGGACAAGTCTCCAGTCCATCACAGGGACACCTGGACAAGTCTCCAGTCCATCACAGGGACACCTGGACAAGTCTCCAGTCCATCACAGGGACACCTGGACAAGTCTCCAGTCCATCACAGGGACACCTGGACAAGTCTCCAGTCCATCACAGGGACACCTGGACAAGTCTCCAGTCCATCACAGGGACACCTGGACAAGTCTCCAGTCCATCACAGGGACACCTGGACAAGTCTCCAGTCCATCACAGGGACACCTGGACAAGTCTCCAGTCCATCACAGGGACACCTGGACAAGTCTCCAATCCATCACAGGGACACCTGAACAAGTCTCCAGTCCACCACAGGGACACCTGGACAAGTCTCCATCACAAGGACACTCTGGACAAGTCTCCAGTCCATCACAGGGACACCTGGACAAGTCTCCAGTCCATCAGTGTGAGGTGCTACATTCAGCTCAGTCTCATAAATAGTACCCTCTCACAGTGGATCAACCAGTTTGCAGCTCCTCCTTGATCATGTGAGCAACTGATTTTGGTTGTCATCCGTAAACTGGTTGATCCACTGTGAGAGGGTGCTGTTTATAAGACTGAGCTGAATGCAGCACCTCAGACTGAGTAAATCTTTATTTATAAGACTGAGCTGAATACAGCATTACAGCATACAGTCTGTAGTCCATCACAGGGACACCTGGACAAGTCTCCAGTCCATCGTAGGGACACCTGGACAAGTCTCCAGTCCATCGCAGGGACCCCTGGACAAGTCTTCAGTCCATCGCAGGGACACCTGGACAAGTCGCCAGTCTATCGCAGCGACACATGGACAAGTCTCCAGTCCATCGTAGGGACACTTGGACAAGTCTCCAGTCCATCACAGGGACACCCTGGATAAGTCTCTAGTCCATCACACGGACACCTGGACGTCTCCAGTCCATCAGTGTGAGGTGCTACATTCAGCTCAGTCTTATAAATAGTACCCACTCACAGTGGATCAACCAGTTTGCAGGTCCTCCTTGATCATGTGAGCAACTGGTTTTGGCTGTCATCAGCAAACTGGTTGATCCACTGTGAGAGGGTGCTATTTATAAGACTGAGCTGAATTTAATATCTCACACTGAGGAAGCCTTTCGGATGAATGACTTCCACAGTCTTAGATAATGGATTCAGCTCAGTCTTACAAATAAAGACTTCCTCAGTCTTTACAGTCTGTAGTCCATCACAGGGACACCTGGACAAGTCTCTAGTCCATCACAGGGACACCTGGACAAGTCTCCAGTCCATCGCAGGGACACCTGGCTAAGTCTCCAGTCCATCGCAAGGACACCTGGACAAGTCTCCAGTCCATCGCAGGGACATTGGACAAGTCTCCAGTCCATCGCAGGGACACCTGGACAAGTCTCCAGTCTATCGCAAGGACACCTGGACAAGTCTCCAGTCCATCACAGGGACATCTTCATCACAGGGACACCTAGACAAGTCTCTAGTCAATCACAGGGACATGTGGACAAGTCACCAGTCAATCACAGGAACCTCTGCACAAGTCTCCAGTCCATCAGAGGGACACGGGGACAAGTCTCCAGTCTATCACAGGGACACGTGGACAAGTCACCAGTCCATCACAGGGATACCTGGACAAGTCTCCAGTCCATCACAGGGACACCTGGACAAGTCTCCAGTCCATCACAGAGACACCTGGACAAGTCTCCAGTCCATCACAGGGACACCTGGACAAGTCTCCAGTCCATCACAGGGACACCTGGACAAGTCTCCAGTCCATCACAGGGACACCTGGACAAGTCTCCAGTCTATCACAGGGACACCTGGACAAGTCTCCAGTCCATCGCAGGGACACCTGGACAAGTCTCCAGTCCATCACAGGGATACCTGGACAAGTATGGTGTACAGCAGGTGTTGGGGAGTTACATTTCATTGAGGGACACATGAACTCCAATATGTACTGTGAAATACTGAAGCAGAGCATGATCCCCTCCCTCCGGAAACTGGGTCACATGGGAGTGTTCCAGCATGATAATGACCCCAAACACACCTCGAAGACGACCACTGCTTTACTGAAGAGGCTGATGGTAAAGGTGATGGACTGGCCAAGCATGTCTCCAGACCTAAACCCAATAGAACATCTTTGGGGCATCCTCAAGCGTAAGGTGGAGGAGCACAAAGTCTCGGATATCCGCCAGCTCCGTGATGTTGTCATGAAGGAGTGGGAAAGCGTTCCAGTGGCAACCTGTGAAGTTCTGGTGAACTCCATGCCCAGGAGAGTTAAGGCAGTTCTGGTAAATAATGGTGGCCACACAAAATATTGACACTTCAGGAACTTTCACTAAGGGGTTTACTCACTTTTGGTGCTGGTGGTTCAGACATTAATGGCTGTATCTTGAGTTATTTTGAGGAAAGAATACATTTACACTGTTATATTCATTCATTCATTCAACCTTTATTTAGTCAGGTAAATCTTTTGAACCTCATGGGCTCATTTACGAAAGCGACCTGCTAAAACTAAAGAACAATGAACAGCAGTGGTAGAATTTCCTTAAACAATAAACAATAAACAAACAAACAATAAACAATAGAAAACAAAAGAGAGAAAAAAAAAAGTTTTTTTTTTTTTAACAAAGTATCAAAAAACTAGCAAAACATTATAAGGTAGACGTATAAAATCAAAGACAGGAACAAATCTGCATTGGTTTTTGCCAGGATTCCAACAGATTCTGAAAACCATTTAGAGAAGTCAAGGTCGAGAGCTTCAGATCTTTTTGTAAGATATTCCATGAAGCAGGAGCGGAGTAGGAGAAGGCCCTTTTTCCAAGTTCAGTCCTCACTGATGGAACACTGCAGGTAATCATGTCCTGAGAGCGCACACTGTAGCTGCACTCACGCAAAGACATGTAGGAGGAGATGTATGAGGGCAGCAGACCAAGAAGTGATTTAAAGATGAAAATGTACCAGTGGAAGAGTCTGCGTGAGGTTAATGATGTCCAGTTAACCAGTGAATACAGGGTGCAGTGGTGGGTACGATAATCACAACCAGTTATGAATCTTAGTGCACCATGATAGACAACATCCAACATCCGCAGGGTGCTTGTAGGAGCATTCATGTAGAGAATGTCACCGTAATCAATGGAGGGAAGGAAACCCTTAGCAAAAAGAAGTATACTTAAAGTTCACTTTTTTAAGTATACTTGAGTATAAGTATAAGTATATCAAGTATACTCCACACTATGTACTTGTAGTATACTACAAGTATACTTTTTTAATACCTCTTCGGACTGATTTGGGACACTTTTAGTTTATAAAAAGTATACTTTGAGTATACTTCCCTATATACTTCTAGTTTATAATTCAGTTTTCTTAAGTATACTTTAAGTGTACAACAAGTATACTTTTTATATACTGCCGTTGCACTAGTTATATACTTGTAGGTCATAATCAAGTTTGTTGAAGTATACTTAAAGTATACTATTTTGTATACTGCCGTTGCACTAGTTATATACTTGTAGGTCATAATCTAGTTTGTTG
>JBBPBX010040377.1:0-15621 GCA_038048925.1 Garcialebias charrua
TGTCATAATCATGGTAGTAATCAAAACGTCCAGTTGCCCTCATCATGTCAACCTCAACTTTGGTGTTTTTGTCCACATAGAAGTCTCCCTTTGTTGTCAAGTTCTTGTTAAAAGGTTTTAGCCACTGTCCTATAGGAAAGTGGTAGTGGAAATATTTAAAAATAAAAAAAAAACTTAATCTTTGTCAATTTGTATTGTAAGGTGTTACACCATTTACAACTTTAGAATAGAAACACTTTAAGTGTAAGATTAAAACCGTACATGTGTGAATGCAGTCTGAGCAGTTGGTTGTCCATATACTTGTTGTGCATCCTTACCTCTAAAGTAGACCCAGTTGATCAGCACCATAGACATCTGAGGGTCCAAGTCCTTCACCATATCCTTGATCTTATCATGGGTTTTGGTGGCAATGCGTTGGTTAATCTGAGCTTTTGCCTCAGCGGGATTTTTAAAGTCAACATTGAAGGTCTCACCCATGAAGTACTGTTGAATATCATTCAGAAAAGCTGGTAGAGGATTGAAGCCAGTGCGTACAGCAACAGAGTTACCAACTTCCAACTGCACGTTCTCCTGGCTGTTGAGCATGTGGAGAGCATACTTGTAGGCTTCATTGACTTGCATCTGGTCCAGGGTGCTGTAGCCCAAGCTTGAAAACAGCTGGGTGTGGGTGGCACCACGGGCCCCTGCAGACAGCATGGACAGAGCAGTGGAGATGCCCAGCGGTGAATAGAAGATGTTCTCCCCAGCAGCAGCCTTGGATTGAAGATGCCATCCAAGGGCAATGGCAAATTCATCATTATGAGGAGAGAGAACGTGCCAGGCAATTTCACCCTCGTGGCTTTGTTCAGAGCCATGATTGGGATCTGCCCAAACTACAGCCAGCAGTAGGGCTGTTAGAGCACAACTTGTAAAGGCACGATACATCTCCAATGCCTGTCCATGAAAGTAGCAGAATTAAAGTAGGACTTTGCAAATAACAATACACATTTCATATGCAAATAACAGTTACCATTTCCTGTTAGATAGGTTAAATCTATAGAATTTCAAAATTCAGGTCTTCCGAGTGTCATATCTAAAAACATCCTGATGCATGCTCAATAATCCAGGTAGAAAAATCTAAAAAAAAGTTTAAAGGCTGGTCCTCTGGACATTCAAAATACAAAAAGAAAAAAAAAAAAAATCTAGTTTTTTTTTTCTTCTTTGTTTTGTTTTATAAATGTCCAGAGGACTACACTCAACTTTTTTAGATATCTAAAAACCTACACTTTTATATATTTATAAGAGCTTGAGAAATTGCTAACAATATTGTGACAGAGTAAACAATCTCCCTACCTTTTTTCTACACATCTTTGCAGTGACAGAAGAAGTTGGACTTCCCATTTTATACAGGAGCTCACAGCTGACAATAATTAACATCAATCACGCTTCCTTTTCTGTCTTGGCCTGTTGGATTTTATTAGTCCTGTTGCAACAAAACCCACTCAACAAGAAAATAAGAAATTCTCCCAGATTAATCCAGTTAGTGCTATTTCTTCTTGGGTAATCCCAGAAATTAAAGTAGACAAGAAAAGGGGGTCTATATGCCAGAGTATGAAATTTGCATTTACAAAATAATATCAAACCAGCTTTCAGTTTTCACAGCAGAAATGGTAGCAGAGCAGTAATATTAAAGACCGTGTAAAGTGAATTTCAACATTTTCTTCAATAAACATTATAAATCTCCCCACCATCACAGACATTTACACCTCCAGATGCAGAAAAAGAGCCACCTGCATCATGAAAGACCTCACTCACCCAGCACACTCACTCTTTGCACCACTCCCCTCGGGACGGAGGTTGAGGAGCATCAAATGTAGAACCACTAGACTGAGAAACAGCTTCTACCCTGAGGCTGTCAGACTCATGAATAAATAAATAATAAGAATAAACACTGCAAAATGTCACATCATACTGATACTGTACTGATCTGTTTCTTGTTGCTGCGTTCATCTGTGACCATCTGCTCATGTTCGTGCTGCTGTTTATAATGATGTTTTTCTACTACATTAGGGCTTAGTGTATTACTAGCTGATGTGATGTCTCTCTTAGTTAATCCTAGATGTTATTATTGTATTTCTCTTGCATTTGTTGTTGGATGTAACTGGGACCCTGTGTACATAATCTCGTTTTCAACACATGTACTACATGCGGTGCAAATGACAATAAATTCTCTCTGACTCTGACTCTGACTCTGAAATGTCGTAATTGTAATCTTGTAAATGAGTAAAAAGTCTCAAAATTGTAGCTCAATTAATTTTGGAGTTATAGATCAAACTGTGTATAAACACATTTCTCTTTCAGGATTTTTTAGGCGTGGTTTAAATGTGACCGCGTTTCGTCACGCGGTCACAAGCCCCACCCCCTGCAGCTCCAGCCGTATAAATGCGTTCTTCGGTGGAGCCGTTCACTCGCTACCGACCGTCTCCCTCCAGTACTGGCGTGCTGCTGGAGCGACCACATGCCACCTGCACCTCCCCCCCCCCCCGCGCGCGCGCGGTGTGTGGCGATCAGACCCCGCATGCATGTGACCGGGTCGCGCGCGCGTGTGTGTGTGTGTGTGAGAGGCGATCAGACCCCGCATGCGATGTGACCGGGTCGGACCGCGAGTCCGCTCATCTTCTAAAATAGCGCTGATTATAACAGCGGAGTTATGTGTCCTCAACTTTAAAAACATAACCAGAGTTGTTAGTGCACTAAAAACAGCGTAACTCTTGGAAAAAGGAGCTGATGGAAGCCAGAACTCAGATAAAAACGGAGCAGGTGGATCTCTGCTTCCCCCGTATGCCTCCCCACACAGCTCAGCTCTGAAGGGGGCTGGACACGGCGCAGTACTGCGCTGAAACCACGCCCACGCACTGACACGCCCCTAGCGTTCCAGGGCAAGTCAAAATCATGTTTTTTCATGATTTTTGACACTTAATTTTATAAGGAAAACAATGTTTTTAATCAGTCAGATTTATATGGGTGATTAATAACACATATTTATGCCATGTGACAAACTAAAAACACAAATTTAATTTCACTTTACACGGTCTTTAAGCCTGCAGTGGAAAGAGGAGTTAGACCAGACAGAGTGCTGGTATGTACACACTCAAAGGCTGTCGTCAGTTCTGTCTGAAAGAAACAACAGGAAAGACCTTCATCTATAAATACAGCACACTTTATTCAGGTTACACAGGGGTGGTATGGATGTTCAGTTTTGTTGGGTACCAGCACACGAGGGGGTGGAAGGAAATGAGAGAGCAGATAAACTTGCTAAAAAGGCTTTGGAGGGTGAAATAACAGTTAATATTCTCCTTCTTCTTCTATTGATTTTTATTGGCAGTTGGCAAACTTATTTTAAGTGCATTACCATCACCAACTGGACTGGAGTGTGGATTTGGATCAATTAAAAAATAATTATATTCGACTAAATAAGCTAATTGACTTTATGAACAAAATAACTATTGTATGTATCAGGTGATTTATCTTCCAAGAGCCCAGTTAATGTGAAGTTCTGACATTTTTCCTTTGTTAATGACTGAAATAGATGATTTCTTTGGATATTGTATTATTGCAGTGTATCAGTTCATGTTCAACTGTCTCTGGTTTATTACAGTGTGTGCATTTTCCTGTTGGATGTTTGCCTATTGTATGTAGAGTGTAGTTGAGACCTGAGTGTCCTATTCTGAGTTGGGTGATGACATTTCCCACTCTCCTATTCCATTTTGTTGTCCTTCCTAACCCAACATGTTTTTATATGCTGTATAAATGTCTTCCAGTTTCCTGTAGATCCCAGTGCTCTTGCCACACTGTTTGTGTATCTTTCTTGATGAATGGTTTAATTTCTGATTTGCAAAGTGGGACTCGTAGTTCTGGACTTTCTCTTGATAGCTTGTTTAGCTAGTATGTCTGCTTTTTCATTTCCCTCCACATTGACATGTGCTGGAACCCAAATAAATTGTATCTTTTTTGTGCCTTTAATTTCTATTCTGTACATTGTAATAAGAATTTCATTTATGATATATTTCCGGATTGATTTGCCTGTTGCAATACTACTGAGTGATGAAATGATGTCAGATGCAATAACAATATTTTTTATTTCATTCTCTTCTATCCACTGCAGAGCCAACAATATTGCTAAGAGTTCTGATGAGTAAACTGATAAATGGTCCGATGCTCTCTTTTTGATACAGATGTCCCTGGCTGGGATGTAAACTGCTGAACCTGCCCTCCCTGTTTCAGGATCCTTAGAACCATCTGTAAATAAAATAATCTCATCAGAAAAGTGTTCTCAGTCATTCTGGACAATGTGCCATACCTGGAGTTGTTCTGATTTCTCTTTTAGTTTCTGATGTACTTTATACTAAGATTTACTTTAGGTAATGGAAATAACCACGGAGGGATGGATGATAATGGAAGTGTAGGGCAGTACAGTACTGAAACTGGTTTAATCCAACACTTTCTGCTTTTGCATCACCTACCCACCCAAAACATATGTTTGTTTCATTATGTTCCCAAGAATCTGTTAAAATATTTTTGGTTGGATGGTTTCCATTGTGTCCTTGCAGATTGATTAGCAAAGGAAAGATGGCCGCGCTCAGACCAGCCGCAGCTTCATGGGCTCCCAGAACATTCCCAGTTTTTAGTAGTTTTAATAGTGTTTTTGTACCTGACTCTGCGCGTTTTTTGCGGGTGAATTATAGCCGAACTGAGCTGTTAAGAATTGGAGCGGATTTACCACAAGGCACAGCTGAAATCAGCAACGAACTCAAATCAGAGCTCGGAAGATTGGATCTGCTAAGATCATCTTTCTGGAAGCAGATGCGCTCCGGAGGAAAGAAGAGGAAACGGTGCTCTCGAGGGAAAAAGCGTGGCTGTCGAGCAGGAATTATGACGAGACTGCGGGCAGACGCTAAAACCGGGAGACCCCCGATGCCGGCTCTTTTTCTGTCCAACGTGCGCTCGCTGGACAACAAGATGGATTTGCTTCGTCTGAGAGTAACAACGTCGGAGGAGATGAGGAGATGCTCGGTGCTTTGCCTCACGGAAACGTGGATCAATGAGGACACTCCTGACTCTGTTTATGAGTTGGATAATAGGCTATTTTTCAGAACGGACCGGTGCATCGAGACTACGGGGAAAGCACGAGGCGGTGGCGTCTGCATTTACGTTAACAAAGACTGGTGCACGAACTGTGCCGTTATCAGCAGGATCTGCTCAGCTGCTGTGGAGCTTTTAACAATAAGATGTCGTCCACATTACCTCCCCCGCGACTATTCAGCGATAATAATAAGCGCTGTTTACATAGCACCCGATGCTAATGCCAACGACGCCCAGGGAGAAATTCATGACTTACTCACCTCGCTGCAGTGTAAATATCCTGAGGGGTTTTTCATTGTCTCCGGGGACTTCAATCATGTGGATTTACGTGTCATCCTTCCAACCTTCAATCAGCACGTTTTCACAGCAACACGAGGAAATAAGACGCTAGACCAAGTCTTCACGAATGTGAAGGGGGCGTACACGGCGAAGCCACGCCCACCGCTCGGGGCTTCCGACCATCGCTCCCTGTTATTGGTCCCTAGACAGCTACCCCCACTCAGACGTTCCAAGCCGGAACAAAGAGAGATCACATTGTGGCGCCAAGATAGTTCCCCCATGCTAAGAGACTGCTTTGAAAACACAAACTGGTCTGTCTTCAAAGAGGCAGCTACGAATGGAAGTTCAGTTGACCTGGAACTTTATGCTTCCTCAGTCCTGGGTTACATCAGTACATGTGCTGAAAATGTATCCATAAGAAAGTATGTTAAATTTTACCCCAATCAAAAACCCTGGCTAAATAAGGATGTCCGCACCCTGCTGGCAGCCAGGGACACTGCATTCAAGTCTAGAGATACTGAGGAGTTGAGAAAGTGCAGGAGAGAACTGGATGATGGCATAAAGAAGGCCAAAGCCGCGTATGCACAGAGGATCGAGGGTCAGTTCATCTCACATGATCCACGGAGCATGTGGCAGGGCATCAAATGCTTAACAGACTACAAGGGCAAAAGCAAACAATGCCCCAGGGACCCATCCCTGCCTGATGCCCTCAATAAGTTTTATGCACGTTTTGAAGATCCAAACAGACCAGCTAGCACCAGACTCACCTCATCACCAGACGAGGAGCACCTCAAAGTGACCGCAGCAGAAGTGAGAGGTAGTCTCAGAAGGATCAACCCTCATAAAGCTACGGGTCCAGACAACATCCCAGGGAAAGTTCTGAAGGAATGTGCGGACCAGCTCTGTGAGGTGCTGGCTGACGTCTTCACCACCTCACTTTCACTGGAGTCAGTTCCCACCTGCCTGAAGACTGCCACCATCATCCCAGTCCCAAAAAGCTCCACAGTGACTGGTCTGAATGACTATAGACCGGTGGCTCTCACCCCGATAGTCGCTAAATGTTTTGAGAAACTGGTCATGTCCCACATCAAGACAACCGTCAACATCAGCGAGGACCCTCATCAATATGCATACCGCGAGAACCGATCAACAGAGGACGCCATCTCCTCTGTGGTCCACACTGCTCTCACCCACCTGGATCAGAAGGACTCATACGTGCGTCTGCTCTTTGTGGACTTCACATCTGCTTTCAACACCATGATCCCCCAAACTCTGATAGACAAACTATCCACACTTGGACTAAGCCCCTCCATCTGTAACTGGGTACTAGACTTCTTAACAAACAGACCACAGTCCGTGAAGATCCACAACTTCTCCTCCTCCACCATCACCCTCAGCACTGGCTCTCCTCAAGGATGTGTGCTGAGCCCTCTTCTGTTCACTCTGCTCACATATGATTGTACAGCCACACATCCAGGCTGTCATATTGTTAAGTTTGCAGATGATACAGCTGTGGTGGGATGCATCACAGATAATGATGAATCCAGCTACAGACAGGAGGTGGAACATCTGGAGAGCTGGTGCAAAGAGAACAACCTTCACATGAATGTGAAGAAGACGAAGGAGATGATTGTGGACTTCAGAAGGAACAAACACACCCACACCCCACTGTATATAGGTGGATCTGCGGTGGAGGTGGTCTCCAGCTACAAGTACCTGGGTGTACACTTGAATGATAACCTCAGCTGGAGCAATAACACCACCAGCCTGATCAAGAAAGGACATCAAAGACTCTACTTCCTCAGACGGCTGAGACGAGCTGGTCTGAGAAGCTCAGTCCTCACCTCGTTCTACAGGTGTGCAGTGGAGAGCGTCCTGTGCTCCAGCATCAACGTGTGGCATGGAGGCTGCACAGTTGCAGAGAGGAAAGCTCTACAGAGAGTGGTGAAGGCTGCACAGAAGTCTGTGGGAGTCAGTCTCCCCACCATCACAGACATTTACACCTCCAGATGCAGAAAAAGAGCCACCTGCATCATGAAAGACCTCACTCACCCAGCACACTCACTCTTTGCACCACTCCCCTCGGGACGGAGGTTGAGGAGCATCAAATGTAGAACCACTAGACTGAGGAACAGCTTCTACCCTGAGGCTGTCAGACTCATGAATAAATAAATAATAAGAATAAACACTGCAAAATGTCACATCATGTTGATACTGATCTGTTTCTTGTTGCTGCGTTCATCTGTGACCATCTGCTCATAATGACTCATGTTCGTGCTGCTGTTTATAATGATGTTTTTCTACTACATTAGGGCTTAGTGTATTACTAGCTGATGTCTCTCTTAGTTAATCCTAGATGTTATTATTGTTTTTCTCTTGCATTTGTTGTTGGATGTAACTGGGACCCTGTGTACATAATCTCGTTTTCAACACATGTACTACATGCGGTGCAAATGACAATAAATTCTCTCTGACTCTGACTCTGACTCAAACATCAGTTTGACTCTTCTTATTCTCAGGGGAGTTTCTCTCACTTCTACTTGCATTGCTGATACAGGTGATGTTCTGAATGACCCACTGATGATCCTTAAGGCCTGAGCTTGTAGTTTATCTAACTTTTGTAGGTTAGTGTCTGCTGCTGACATATATGCTATACAACCATAATCAAATGATGACCACACAAGTGCTAAATATATGTTGTGTAATGATGCTCTACTTGCTCCCCATTCCTGTCCTGCCATACATTGAAGTATGTTGATAATCTTTTTACATTTGTCTGTGACTTTGTCTGTATGGATGTTCCAACTGCGTTTTTCATCAAACCACATTCCTAAAAATTTCACTACTTTTGCTTGCTCCATTGTTTGATTGTAAAGTTTCAGGATAATGGGTGAAATTTTATATCTTCTTGAGAAACATATAATCTGTGTTTTTGTGACTGATAATTTAAATCCCCATTTATATGACCATTTATCCACCTCATCTGTTGCAGACTGCATTTTATTTCTAACATATTCTATATTTCTACCTTTCATGCAAATAGCCCCATCATCTGCATACAGGTAGTCCCCGATTTACGAGCGAGATCCGTTACAACGAGGCGCTCGTAAACCGGAAATCTCGTAATTTGGAACGGCCGCCATTTCGCTCGTAAATCCGGAAATCCGCTCGTAAATTGGAACGGTTTTCGCTAGCGCGCCTAAAAACACTCTATTTTCATCTAAAAACTACTTTTGAGTGCATAAAAATGATCGGAAACGTGTGTTTATATGCTTAACTAGCTAACTGTAGTGAAAAAACACATGAAAACTCAGTATTTTTTTCGTTTTTTCCAAAAATGTGCAGCTCGTAAGTCTGGAACCTCGCAGATCAGAGCGCTCGTAAATCGGGGACTACCTGTATATGGACTTTCCAATATTGTTCTCAACTTGAGAAAAAATGTCATTTATCATTATATTACATAATAATGGACTACAAACACTACCCTGTGGTGTTCCATTATCTACTGTGTGTATCTCTGATTACTCTGTTCCAACCCTTACTTGAATTTTCCTACCCAACAAAAAGTCTTTCACCCAATTATATGTTCTGCCCCTAATTCCCATTTAATTCAACTTTATAAGTAGACCCTCTTTCCATAGCATGTCATATGTTTTTTCTGTGTCAAAAAGGATGGTGACCATTACCTCTTTATTTGTCTGTGCTTTTCTGATTTCTGATTCCAAACACAGGACAGTGTCCATTGTACTGCAACCCCTTCGGAATCCACTTTGATATGGTGATAAAAGTTGTCTGCTTTCTAAGACATACATTAGTCTTTCTGTGACCATTCGTTCCATGATTTTGCATAGATGGGATGTCAGTGCTATAGGTCTATAACTAGATGTATCTGAGGGGTCTTTCCCTGGTTTTAGGATAGGCACTATGGTTGCTTGTTTCCATATGGATGGAAGTTGAACTTTTACCCAAATCATGTTGTACATTTTTAATACAGTCTCCAATGTTTCATCTGTCATATGTGCCAATATTTCATAGCATATAGGGGTGTCAAACTCATTTTGATCTGGGGGCCGCATTCAGCTTAATCTGATTTCAAGTGGGCCAGACCAGTAAACTAATTCCAAAATTACATAGAACGAACAGTAAGTCCACTTTTTTATTGTATTAGTGCAAAGAAGAAATAAATTATACAAATCTTTACATTAAATTAATTGTCCTTTTAGACTTTTACTCAGTTTAACATTTATTTAAGGCTTAAAACACATTTAAAAAAACAGATCACAGTGATTGAACAACGTTTTGAAACATTTAGTCAACAAACAGTTTCATAGGAAGAAGTCCATTTTTCTTGAAAAATCCGACACTCTGTGTCCACTTTTCTCTTTTTTGACAAGGACATTCCGCTGATGAGGGTGCCCGGCTGTCTGTTCCAACAGAAAAAGCGGGTAAAGACATGGGCTGTGTCTCAATTCACGGGCTGGGTCCTAGCTGGGCCGAGTAGGCCACGCACTCACAAGGCCGGGTGGGCTTGACGAAACTGCTGAAATGGGACGGTCTAGCCTTCAGGTTTGCCGGCCTTGAAGTGGGTGGGGCGTTCTCTTGAAGTGGGTGGGAAGTTCTTGTGTGCGCGCTTGGTGTGTGTGTGGAAAGAGAAGGGACGCCGCTAAAAAATATTAGTTAGCTGAAAACATTCATATATATTAGTGTTTCTGAGTTTAATGTTTGTTAAGAACTGATTACAAATCAACTTATTTTACACGTGCGTAGGAAGGATTTTCTGAGGGGCGATTGGTTAAAAGATAGAGTGGACCTACAAAATGCAAGTTGCCTAGTAGCTCAATTGGTTAAGCATTGGGTTGGCATGCAGATACTTTTCTCGAAGCTGGTTCGAATCTCACTCAGTTTGGTTAAAACTTATTTTACGTTTGTCTTTTATTGGATTTAAAAAAAAGGAGTTTCACAAACTCCTTTTTAATCTCAGTCCTCATTTTTTTATCCAATAAAAGACAAACGTAAAATAAGTTTTAACCGAACCGAGTGAGATTTGAACCAGCTTCGAGAAAAAGATCTGCGCACTAACCCAATGATTAACCAATTGAGCTACTGGACAACTTATGTTTGTAGGTCCACTCTATGTTTTAACCGATCGCCCCTCAGAAAATCCTTGCTACACACGTGTAAAATAAGCTGATTTGTAATCAGTTCTTAACAAACAGTAAACTCAGAAACACTAATATATATTCAGCTAACAAATATTTTTTTAGTCGTTTCTGTAGTTAAATTTTAATGAGATTCAGCTTGCGCTGAGGTTGTTGTTAGAACGAGCTGATGACTCGACAACACGCAGCAGAAAGTCCCACCCCCCGCGAAATCTCTGCTGGCGCTACGAATTCTGGGATAGCCTCCGTCTTGAAGGATCCACGGATGCATCCTCGGATTTTGACAGGAAGTAGGCCGCATTCCTCGGCCGCATGAGGAGGAGTCTTCGAATTGGGACAGTCCTCCGCGCGGGGCAATGACGTATGCGGCCGACAAATGCGCACTCATGAGGACCCAACCCCTGAATTGAGACACAGCCATAGATATCATATATAAACATGGGTAAAGCGATTGAACTGACTAAAACACAGCGACTCTGGGTCCTAGAGCAACTGCGTTTGAGTAGGACAACATAGGAACTGACTAAAACACAGCGCCTCTAGCGGACAACATAGGAACTGCAGATTTTTAAGAAAATAACGTTTATTCTTTTTTTTATATATATAATTCAGATTTATCCTCGGGCTGACCAAAACCCATGGCGGGCCGGATACGGCCCGCGGGCCGTATGTTTGACACCCCTGTTTAGATCATTCTTCCCAGGTGTGGTCTGGCATGCATTATTGATTGCTCTTTTTAATTTACATAATGTCAGAAGTAGATCCATGGTGTCTCCAGTTATCTCCTGTTTTTCTAATATATTTGGAATTTCTGACAGTACTCTGTTTCTATGAAGTTTTGTCTCATCTGATGGATTGTCCGAGCTGTGTATTTTCTTAAATGTTTGTACTAAAAGTTCTATTTCATATAAGCTTCGCCCTTTGAGGCTCTCGCTAGTGGGTCTATCCCTCCACGCTCAGCGCGCACTGAAAACTTTAGTCCATGCCCACCTGCTATGGGTGGGCCCCACCGGTCGTATAAATTACGGTGAGACCGGACAATCAGCTCCCAATGTCATTCAGCCAGCAAGCACTGAAGACACTGAAGAAGACGATGTCCAGCACCATCCGAGTTTGCCCGTCCTGCAAGTTCGGCTACATCCTGAGCTTTGACCGGCACAACATATGCGAAGAATGCCTGGGTCCCCGCCACGCTGAGCTTACAAGCACCTGCCATCCCTGTGAGCTCCGCCCTCCCAGGGAGAATGCTGCTGTCGTGATTGCAGCCTTGTTCAAGGCTATTGAGGAAGACGAGTTTCACGTGGCGGAGCGTTACTCACTGGACGACGCCATCGCCTTTTTTAATGAGCCGGGTGAATCGGATGGTTCACCCGGCGGCGGTGATGATGGCAGCAACCCCGTTGCCCCCTCCCTCATGAAGAGCGTGGTCTCGGAAGAGGGGCGGCCGAGCGGATGCTCGATGCCTTTTGCTCTTCCCAGGTCAGCGACCACCGTGCTCCCAGCCATTGGCGCCCTCCTCCTGGAGCTGCCCGCCATTTTCCAGGAGGCTGCGGATACGAAGGGCTTTTCTGTCCCTCCCCTTCCACCGCCCCGATCGGATGATCTGGCGGAAAGGTTTGGCTCCACCGCGGCTCGGCGCCCTGATCTCATCTGGCCTCGTTTTCCAGCTGTGACGTCACACTGGAACGAGGCTGCAGCCAGGCCCAGCAAATTAAAAGCTCCTGTCTCCACCTTCGCTCCCATCACCAGAGTGGAGGAGTTTATCGAGCGGAGTTTTCCCTCGGTTCCCCCCACCCCCACCCCGGAGCCAAGCCTTGCGGAGGTGTTCAGGGCAAAAGCTCCCAGGATGGACCAGCGACCGGTGCCTCCTGGGAAGCATGACCAGACGACCATCCAGCTCTCAAACAGAGCCCACCAATGCTCGTTTCAGGCGGCAGCTGTGAACAACAATATCGCCCGGCTGACCTACAGCATCTCAAAGAGGCTGGAGGAAACAGACCTGCCGGAGGAGACAAAAAGCTCTCTATGCAAGTGTAGTGATACATACCTTTCCACTGAATCTCAGTGAAACTCATTAACGCTGATTTATTTTATTAATTTGAATCAAGACACAAATTAAATCACAAGATACTCTCTTTTTCTTTTACTTTGTGTTAATTCAATCATATCAAATGAATAACCTTGTGTTAAAGGTTCAGTCTGCAGTTTCTGTAGAACTGCAGCACTTAGAAAAAATTTCAACAGGCAAAGCATTCTGATCCCTCCCCCTCAGAGCCATATATGGCTCTGCCCCCTTGTGGTCTGTTCAAATTCAAATTCAAGCTCTGTTTTTATTGGCTGGTTACAAACTCTGTTTTTACTGGCTGGAAAACGGTGGGTCACTTTTTCTTTTTAGAAATGCTTATGTACCACCTGAATACGGAAGAGCATTGCATTCACCAAATAAAATAAAAATTGACTCAGGATCTCATAATTATGAGATCAGGATCTCATAATTATGAGATAAGATGTCATAATTATGAGATAAGATGTCATAATTATGAGATAGTATCTCATAATTATGAGATAGTATCTCATAATTATGAGATAAGATGTCATAATTATGAGATAGTATCTCATAATTATGAGATCCTGATCTCATAATTATGAGATCCTGAGTCAATTTTTATTTTATTTGGTGAATGCAATGCTCTTCCGTACCTGAAGAAGCAAGGGGACAATATATATATATTTTTTTTTTCAGAGATTACCTGGCTAACATCAGTCTGTCAGGAGATAGTGACAGAGTGAAGAAATATGTTTATAAAAAATGTTACATACTGCAGCTTTAAGTGAACATTATTGAATTCAATGTTTGATAGTCAAAGACTCTGTTTAATTCAAACTGTTTAATTCAAGCTGAACATCCTCTTATTGAATGTGTAATGGTGCACTTTTTCTGTGAAACCTGCAAGTGAAGATATAGTGACACTGTGTATCTCATTTAGTTGAATTCAGGACACTAATCACTCATCAAGAGACTCTTTATTTTTGTCCTAATTAATAATCAGAAGAATAATATCTGGTTTTGTTATTATCATCAGTAGGTTTCAAATGTTGATACTGTAATGACGTTTTAATCAAAGTGACAGGTCAACAGTGTTGTTTAAAGTGTTAACAGTTTTTATCAGTTTTTATCATAAAATGCTGGCGCCTAAAACTAACACTTTTATCCTCCCTTTCTGACATAAACTAACCTTTTGTCCTCTTCCTCTGCACCTCCTCATTCACGCCTCCTTCCGGTGCCACTGACCAATCGGGAAGGACTAAGTTTCTAGGTCAAAGTCCCTTTAAAAGTTCCACTTCCTGCTTCTTTTTTAGTCTACCGGAGATTTTGAAATTAAATGACTTTCTCTTTAAGCTGTGGGACTTTGACCAAGCGCCAAAAGTCTAGTTCAACAGCCAGATTTAACCTCAAGACTGCTGTTAGACTCACTTGAGCTTTAAAGCTCCACCTTGAATGAATGTTCCTCTCAAGGAATACTTTTATTCTGAAAACCAACCAGGAAATGCCACTATTCTGGTCTGATTAACGCAGACGTCCGGAGACACTGAAACAGTAAAAACGGACAACTGGACCCGAGGAGTCTTATCATCTTTAAAGGTAACGAGTCGTCAGATGTTTTTCCAAGTGTACCGGCGGCTAGCGAGTGTCTGCCGGAAAGTGTGCGATCTCTGGTTTGTAGCACATCTTCCCAAGATAACTCCCTGACTATCACTTCCTTTATATCCTCCATCTACTCCTCATGCTAAAACCTCTTCTTAAACTTATTATTGCCAGTAACTAGACTTTAAGAAATATTTGCCTACAGATATAAAGTAATATCATCTCATTACTTGTTCTATTGTTCCAAAATTGAATCTGTCAACATTAAGTTTATATGAAAATTGATCAGAACCAATCCGTTATACACATGTTTGATGTAATTTTATGATTCTGTTAAATAAATGATTCATCTCCTGATGAATCAATATAGAACAAGTTTAAAGGGTCATTTTACTTTAATACGTGGAATTGGTATATGGAATGGATTGGAATATGATGTTAAAGTTACACAGTCAATTAGCCTGGTTAAAACCAGACCCTTGTCCTTCACTTCGCTTCGTACTAGGAGCAGTGAAGGGAAATAGAATTTAGCAGAGCTGCGTAGGAAGGCGAGGGCCAGGCTAACAGTCGATGTCTGTATTTAAGAAAATTATTAAGAATAGATTGTTGAAAAGTCATGTGTGAATGTTATATATTTAAAATCTCCATAAATTAGTTATATTATTATGCGTGATAAATATGGTTTATGGACAATTTTTGCTTGAATTGATTGTTTAAATGGAATTTTATTTTTTTAAAGGGGCAGATATTATAAGATTATCTTCTTCTTCTTCTTCCTTTCATTTAAAATTTGTTCTTTATTTCCCTATATCGTTCTGTAATTTTTTTTTTTACTCTTTTGGAATTTTTTATTTGAAATGAATAAATAAATAAAAAATTTAAAATAAAAAATCGACATAAATTAATGTTTCATGTCTGTTACATCTCATCGGACCACACAATTTATTTGTAAATTCCTTAAAAAGCGAGAACTCGTGAAATAATTGTTGATAAGGTATGTCAGGTATAACCTGCTCATTCTTACATCTAGTGTATAAAACTGATCAGTAAATCTGATACCCCCTTATACAACTACACAAGGCTGCTGACATCATCCTGAACCTCTGCGCCATGTCTACAGTCTGCCTCTCCCGCACCGCCGCCTGGATGACAATGATCCAGAGGACCACCTGTTTCCGCCTCGCTCCATCCATGCCTGAGAGGCTGCAGAAAGACTTGCTGGAAGGCCCGATCACGTCAGATGCGCTGTTTGGGGTGAATTTCAAGACCCTGCATGAAAAATCGCAAAAGAGCGAGGACGTCTCTGAGACGGTTTGACATCTGATGTCGTCACAGTCCTCCTCCCGCCGCCCCACCGGCTGGAGGGACCGCCGTGGCCAGCAACAACAGCAGAGGCACTCCATAGCTGCAGCAGCA
>JBBPBX010040378.1:0-18381 GCA_038048925.1 Garcialebias charrua
TATATATATATATATATATATAATAACTACAACCAACTTGAAGCCCAAAGTGAAACAAAGCCCATCATCATCTGTCATACTTTCCTAACAATTTTAACTTAATCATCTTTTTAAACATATAAACTGTTTCATAAATGTTTATGGTGATAAAGTCAACTCCACAATCCTGTTCCCTGAATTACAACTCAGCTCCTTCACAGCCACACTAAATGTTCCATGTTTGTTTACAGGCTGCCTGACTGATTTTACTGACTGCTTCTTGGACTCGGAGGCAGCATCAATAAACCAGGAGATAAATCATTCCACATTTTGACGAGCGGACTGTTCAACACAGCCTAAAAGGTCAGAGGTCAGTAGAGCACATGTGATTTGCAGTAATCCTGATCAATACGGTACAAGTCAAAATGAAAAAAGCAATAAACGAGTTGCTGTTGAGAAAATTCCAGCAAAACCAGAAGAATTTCACCATGAAGGAAGTGGGTCCGTGCAGCCGCTTGGAGTTTTCAGGATTATTCATTCACTTAGTTTCATTCGTTGACTTTTTCCAACAAGACAGAATGATGCTCAGCACAACTCCCAGTGTTTCAGATCAGAAATAAAACTTCTGAACATGTTGTGCAGTGACAAAGATGTGAAATAAATTTGACTTTAGGCTACACATTATTAAATATACAGAGTATGTCTGCTCATTGCATCATCTAGAACAATGGCCTGTAGCTCCTACAAGCACCCTGCAGATGTTGGATGATGTCTATCACGGTGCACATAACTGGCTGTAACTACCATACCCAGTCCTCACTGGTTAACTGGTCACCATTAACTTCACACAGACTCTTCCACTGGTACATTTTCATCTTTAAATCACTTCTTGGTCTGCTGCCTTCATACATCTCCTCCTACATGTCTCTGTGTGTGCTTTTATTTTATTTTCACTGATTTATTGTACCGGTTTTTATATTTTCTGTCCTGTTAAGCACCTTGGTCAATACAAGGCATTGTAGGAAGGTGCTATACAAATAAAGTTATTTAGTGCGAATAGCTATCTTCTGGCTGAATATCAATGAACAGATTGTTCCAGTGTCTGGATGCTTAAAACCCGATCCATTTTGGAATGTAAGATTTTGCTTTGGCTATTTGATGTAACTGATAAAAACTGGTTTTGAATTGAATTGAGAAAGCTCCTCGGATGAAGAGCAAAACGTCTTCTGTTACAAATTAAGTCCAGTTGTTTCTGTATTGAACATTTTTTTAGATAAATAGTATAATACTGTGACGTTTTATGAATTTTGGTTTGTTTCCTACTAGTCCTGTATGAATCAATTGTAATAATAATAATCATTTTATTTAAAAGCGCCTTTCAGGACACCCAAGGACACTTAACAAATTGTGTTCCACTAAGACACTTATTGGAGGTTTGTGACTTTAAAAATCTGAGGGGACTGTTAGCATGTGTAGCTACATCTTCCACCAGCCGTCCCATTATTTAGCAAACCGTTTGTTTTTAGCTACATTAGCATTTTGCTCATGTGTGCTCACAGAGTGTGAACACGTTTTTAGCAACACACCACGTAACATTCAATAGTCACATCATACACAGTTTTAAAGTTATGCATGCTGTTGTAATAGAGCTGACATCATTACACACACAAAAAGAAAAAAATAAAGGTAAACTTACCGCAACGTGTTTTCTCAAATTTGACGTCGAGTTCATGTAGGCTGAAACATCTACAAGTTTTGGCAGACACAGCTGACAGCGCATGATGCAACTGTTCTTTTTAGACGACTGAAAGGTGAACATAGATCGTATGTGAGGCCAGAGGTGCTCTGAATTCGCTTCGCCAGCTTCTGTCGCCATTCTTTCAGGAACCGTCCGAACGTCTTTCTCTCAAACCGCTTTCATCTCAAACCGAGTCCAGAATCTCAACGTCACTGGCCTGCGCCGGCTGCGTGGAGAGTTTGTTGTGGTCACGTGACTGGTTGGCTTCACTTGATTGGTTAGATGTCAGGTGACAATAAGTAACGCAATAAATTTGCCGCAAATGTTTTTATATATTTTAAACAAAAAGTAACGGTAGCGATCGGCAGAAAGCCCATAGTAACGGAGTAAAAGTTGCAGTTTCCTCCCCTAAAATTTACTCAAGTAAAAGTATAAGTATTTCACATTTAAACTACTCTCACAAGTACAATTTTCTCAAAAAGTTACTTAAGTAAATGTAACGGAGTAAATGTAACGCGTTCCTACCCACCTCTGGTAATTAGCATCTGTTTAACATATGAAAATGAAGGCGTGTCAGGGGAGGTGTCTCACGTGCGCTCAGTTCCACGTCAATTGTGATGTACAAAAGGAATGTGCGTGGATTCAGGTGTACGCACAGTTTGATAAATCTGGATCTTTTTGTGCGTAGACACTTTTCTGGATTTCACCGTACGTCACTTTTCAGTAGGAAATCCACGCAGGTTTTTGATACATGAGGCCCCTGCTCTCATCAGGACTACACACCTGACCTGAACTCACATCTGGACTCCCATGTACCCATCATTCATGGTTGAATCATTGCTCAATGGCTAAGCAGTTCCATATGATCCATGTTTGAAAATGAGAACCACCTAATAAGCCTGTCTACCTCCACTTCAATCAAAGTAAGGGAATTTTCTTTTCTATGCTGTTTTTGTGCTGCTTCTAGCTTTTTCAGGTTCCTGGACTGTACACTAAGGCACTGGTTTTTCAAGTAAATTTTCAAGTAAAGCGAAAGAAAATAAATGAAAACAACCAAAGAAAATAAATTATGAAACTGAGCAGATTTAGCAAAGTACTAGTTACTTGTTTACTATTTCATATTTACTAGTTGGGGCTGTTAAAATGCAAGCACAAGTGGTAAAATGTTTCAGTTGTTCCAAAAACAATATTTTTGTTTTGTTTTACTGTGACTGGATGTGAAAGACTGAAGTTAATGCAAAAAAAAAAAAGTTACAACATTTTGCTGTTTTGTCTTTTCTTTTGCTTATAAATCACATGTGCTTTTATGCCTTGCTTATGTTTACATGATCCTCTTTGTGTGTCATTGTTGGCAACCAGTGCACTTGTTAAAAAGTTTTTTTTGTGTAAATGAATAAAAGTGAAGTTCCATTTTAAATACTGTATCCTGTTATTTAGTGTATTGTTAAAATGTTTAACTGTTCAAAAGCATGTGTGAAATATATATATATATATATATATATATATATATATATATATATATTCTAAAATATATTGACAAATGTACCAATGTAATATATAATGCAATATATTATATAATATATAAAGAATAGCCACATATGTAAAAAATATATGCCAAAATATATTTAGATATATTAGTTAATATACCATAAAATATATTAAATTCATATATTTTACAATATATTTTAAATATATTATTTGATATATTTTTTGTTATATTTTGGCATATATGTGTAGATATATATTCTAATATATTTTTCAATATATTAAAAGCGGCAATTCCTTATATATTATTACATATATTACAATATATTGTGTTCATATATTTTTCAATATATGGCAAAATATATTTAGATATATTGGTTAATATACCATAAAATATATTAAATTCATATATTTTACAATATATTTTAAATATATTATTTGATATATTTTTTGTTATATTTTGGCATATATGTGTAGATATATATTCTAATATATTTTTCAATATATTAAAAGCGGCAATTCCTTATATATTATTACATATATTACAATATATTGTGTTCATATATTTTTCAATATATATTTTAATATATATTTCATGCTGTAATTTTAATTTAATTTTAGGGTATTAATAATCCATATCAACTGATACAAACCACAGTAACCTTAATCTTGTCAAATACTTTCAAACAACCCCAAAATTACATTATTATGAAATGCAATATATTGTTGAAAAATATATTGTAAAATATATTTTTCTTGCGTAAGGGCAGATCCAACCATAGGGGAGAACCGGAAGAGCCCCACCAGTGACTACATACAATGACCCCCCGGGACCAACAGCAACAAACTCACAGGCCCCCGCTGCACCGGCGTAGCCCCAGGCCTAGGCACCAAGGCCCGGGCACCGGGGACGCCCACCCCTCAGGCCTGGGCCTGACAGAACCAGAGGACCCGAGCCCCACCAGGCAGCCACCAGGCCGAGCCGACATACGCCCAAGCGCCCAACCCCCGACACAGAGGGCCCCAAGTGCGCCCGCAGGCAAAGGCACACCCCTCCAGGTCATGTGGTAGGAGCGCGACACCAAGTAGCCTCAGAACGGGGCGGCCGTGGCGTGGTGGTAATGGCAGTCGTCCCCCGATCAGAAGGTTGGCGGTTCGAATCCCGGTACCCCACACCATGTGTCGTTGTGTCCTTGGGCAAGACACTTAACCCCGAGTTGCTCCCGGTAGGACTGGAAAGCGCCTTGCATGGCAGTCTGTCGCTACCGGTGTATGAATGTGTGTATGAATGGGTGGATGGTTGGTATTGTAAAGTGCTTTGGGGCCCCTCATAGGGGGCTGGAAAGTGCTATATAAATAAGCTCCATTTACCATTCCAGATGTATCAAAGAGGGGGCACCAATCTTTAAACCAAACTGTAGATTCTCATTTGGACTGAGGTCTGGGCTTTGGCTGGGCAATTCCACAACATTTAACTGGTTCTCCTTGAACTACTGGAGCGTTGCTTCAGCACCATCTTCAGGATCATTGTTCTTCTGGACCGTGAACCTCTATCCTAGTGTCAAAACTGTGGATAATTCAAACAGGTTTCAATTAAGAATTTCTTTCTGTATTTGTTTCATCCATCTTTCCTTCATCCTTATCCAGATTCCCAGTCCATGACACTGCCATCACCATGCTTCAATGTGGAAATAATGTTTTCAACAAAATGAGTGGTATTAGGCATGGGTGAGACATGGTATTGCCCTTGTCGTCCAAAAAGTTCAATTTTAGCCTCAGCTAATCATAGCATATTCTACTGTTTGGGGGATTTCTAATAATTTAGACCCCCCACCCCCCCTTAAATGCCACTCTTCCATCAAGGTTATCGTTGATCTCTGTCAATTTTCTAGTAATACGTTCTATGCTCAACCGTCAGGACAAAAAAGAAAATCTGACTCTCATCAAGTTTGATATGGTTATAAAAAAATACATCCTGTATGCTTTTCACTGCCTTATGCATCGCAAACGCAAAGAAAACCACACTCGTAAATTGGAAAAATAAAAATAATCTTAGCATTAATCAGTATAAAAATCTTCTGTTAGATCATATTAGTCTTGAAACAGCATCTGCCGACACATCGGATCAATCTATTTGGCATTCTTTGATCGGCTCCGTTACGTAGTGAGGGTGGGGGGTCTGGGATCTGGCCTTGTGGGGCATTGGGGCTGGTGGGGGGGAGGTTGGGGTTTAGGGCGCCGGGGGGTTGGGGCTGCTTGGGCGGGGAGGACCCTGCCTTCGACCTGGGGAGGACCGGGGGGTTCTGGGGGATGTCTGCTGGGGGCGGCATGCGGGCCCTCGGGTGGTCGGTGGCGGCGGTCATGGGTCGCCGGTCGGTGACCCGGCTGTGCTGGGGTGGTTTCGGGGTGGGCGCCGGGAGCTTGGGATTCTGGGGGCGTGTCGTCCCCGGGCTTGGGCCTGGTGGGGATCGGGGGTCTTGAGCTCTGGCGGGCGGGTCGCCGGGCTATGGGCTGGCTCGCGCTCTGGTGCCCGGCTCTGGCGGGGGCCCTCGGCTCGCTGGTGGGTTGGGGGTTCATGTGCTAGGGGGTTGGGTGTCTGGGAGCGTGACTGGTGGCCAATGGGAGGGGGCGGGTTAACCCAGCCTGGGTGTCTAATATGTTATGTGTTCTGAAAGTTGTTAGTATGAAGGGTGGGTGTAGTATTTCTTCTGGGATGGGGACTAAGTGGATGTCCTTGATGATGGTCTGGGACTATGCTTGGCCGGTGTGCAGGCCCTGGTTAGGACCTGCTCTCTGTGCTTCCTGGCTCTGTCGGCAGTTAGCCGGGCGCTCTTGGCCTTGTCGTCCATGTTGGATTTTGTGTCTTCTTGGACGGCGGGCTGACTGCGGTTGGTAGGGGTCGTGGCGGCCCTGGTGGGTGTGGGTTGTTGTTTCTGCTGCTGGTGGCCCTCTGGGTCGTGTCCCTCTTTGGTCTTGACTCAATGGCCTGGTGGTCGGAGAGGTGTTTTCTTTTGCCTCGCTCCTTGGGTGGACCTTGGTGAACTAGGGGGGGGGCATGTAGGGTCAGTGGGGGAGCTGACTCGCTACGGGAGCATTGTTCCTGCAGATATATCACTTCACTTCCGCTCTCGGCAGGGACTGGTCGCATTTCCTTTTGCTCCTACATCTCCCTGCATTCCCTCCCCCGCTTCTGCATTTGTCTCGTCTATAACTCTTCAGCGCTCGCTCGAACCAATTTGGAATGGAATTATGTGCGTGGACTGTCTTCTGGGCCATTTCACTTATCGATTCTATCGACAACAATAATTTCTGCGAAGCGCTCCGGCCGGGGAGAGCCAGGGCGCCCTATCGACATGCAGGCGGTGAGCTGCATTATGGACTCTATGAGCAGGCTAATGCAACTGTCCGCTCTTTCTGTCGGGGACGTGGAATCTCTGTGTTTTATTGGGACACCGGAGGCTCATGCCACTGAAGGGCTGAGGGGGACCGCGGCGATTGGCGTGCTGACGAGGACCTCCGCTCAGCGAAAATGCTTTGATCCAGGCTATGAAGGACCTTCCCAGCTGTTTGTGCGGGCTGTGTCACACGGTGAGAGAAGCGGTGGCTGCCGCGGACCTGCAGTGTGAACTGTGGACTCGTTTACAGCGCTCGGATTCAAACAGAGCACATATGGAGGAATCTTTTAGCTCGGAACCTGACACGAATTCGGCGATTTGGACCCAGAAAACAGAACCTGGACTTAAAGACCGCAGTACAAAGAACACTGTGGGCTGACTGGAAAATAAAGCAACTTATCTAATCTGGCCTCTGGCCTTGGAACTGTTGAAGGCTACAAATCTTCTCCTAGACTGGGAGCTGAAGGAACCCGCTGCCTCCTACCCCTCCCCCAGAGGTTTCTGTGTGCATTCTTGGTTTGAGCCGAGCTCTGAGACCAGCGAACTGTTTCTTATCTAGAATTGTTACACACAGACTGTTCCCTCCCGCCTGCCGTCATAAATGCATCTTGTCCTGTAACTAAATGTGCTTATTTGATATGGTTTTTACTGATTCACGCGGTGTCTTGAAGACAAAACGTGATTCATCTTTTTTTAATATCAACGCTGTAAACCCCGTGTCTTATCCTGTTTTCCTGCTTTTGACCTTCATCTGGGGACAGATTGGGCCTGGCCGCGCTAAGAGTTATCATGCTTTGTTCAGCTGCAGCTTGTTTGCACTCATTCTATCTCCTGGATGTCTGAAACTACATATTTACGTTGTACCGATGAAAATTGATGCAATGTTAATAAACCTTCTTGATTCTTGATTCTTGATTCTTGATTCTTGATATTTTCTCCCCATCCCTCACCACGCACCTCCGCCCTCTTCATCTCAACTTAATACATGTATGGACTTGAGACTTGGGTGTGCTACAACGGTTTTACATCTCTGTTATTCAGAACCACCTGGGACTCAATTTCATTATACACTTTAGACATTCACTCATAAACATCCTCATAAAAGTCACATATAGGGAATGGAATGAGCACTATGGTTATGGGTGGTGGGATGACATCACTCTCGCCCCCTGTGCCTATGCTCACTCACAATTATGCATTTAGACAATTAGGTCCTGGGTTAGAGTTGGAGTGGGGGGGAAACTGGTATAATTCCAGCCTTTGCTCCCTCTCTTTCCTTTTTAAGTACACTTTACAACAACACTCACCAACAGCACATTGGGGACGGGGGTGTATGTGTCGGGGTCTAGATTTTTTAATTTCAATTTTATTTATTTATGTATTTATTTATATTTATTTTTCTCTTACCCCCTGGGTGCATGGCGGACATTCTGGGGGTGGGCCGTCAGGGGTTGTCCTGGGATATGGGGGGGTTCGGGGCCTGGGGGTTCGCCGTGGGCGGGGCTGGCATTCCGCTCTCCCTGGGACTGCTTGGGCTCGGGTGTCCTGTCCTGTCGGTAGGGAGAGGGTTGGGCCAATTCTTGGATGCCGGCTACTCTCCACCCCAGAATGAATGGGCCTATACCTCCTGGGTTTGGGTACGGGCTCCCCCATGTAGGGGTCAGGTACATGTCTGGACCTAGGGGGTATAGAGTGTGCATCAGGATTATGAATGGAATGTGTCGTTATTGTTTGTCTTTGTGTGAGTGAGGATGAGGGTGGGTCTAAGTGAGTGTGTCTGTGTATGAATGTCTAATTGTCAGGTTGGGATTTGGACTGCCCCCTCTCTGTTACATCTAAGGCTACTTGATGTTGCGCTCCTACCACGTGGCCCCCGGGTGGGTGTCCTTTCGCCTGCGGGTGGGCTGGGAGCCCTTGCTATCGTTTTCGGGGGTTGGGCGGTTGGGCGTGTGTCGCTCGGCCTGGTGGCTGCCTGGTGGGGCTCGGGTCCTCTGGTCCTATCGGTTTGGGCCTGAGGGGTGGACGTCACCTGGCCTCGGTGCCCGGGCCTGGGGCTACGTCGGTGCAGCGGGCTCCGGGGGCCTGTGGGCTTGTCGCTGTTGGCCTCCCGGGGGTCATTGTATGTGGTCGCTGGTAGGGCTCGTCCGGTTCTTCCCCTTGGTCGGATCTGGAAAGTGGGCGAGTGGCTCGTCCTGCTCGGGTGGCCCTGGGGACTCTGGGCTCGGGGTCCTTCTTGGGGTCTTGGGCTTTGATCGCCCCTTCGTCTGCCTCGGGCTTTGGAGGGACGGATCTCTGATGCTTCACAGTTGCTGCTAAATGTTCTATTGGACATGCTCACAACCACACACAAATGGATGCAGGGATGTATATGTAGATATCATATGCAGATATGTAGATGGATATGTGATATGAATGCATATGTATGTACAAGGTATGTTGTATATATATTTGTAGGTATGGCTATGTTTATTTATAGAAATCTACTGCAAGGTCATGAATATTATTAGTCTTTATGCATGTATGTTTCGTTGCTGTGTTCTGTCATGTGCTTTGCAGGATTGCGGACGGAGGTTGGATGTGTTTGCCTTGTGCTCTTTTTGTGGATAATTGTTGTTTTGTTGTCTTACTTTCTATATTTTCTTTCTCTCTATTTAAAAAAACATATCGGTGTGAGAGGATGGCTAAAAGGTGAGAAGGGAGGCCATATATAAATGGGGGGGAAAAAAGTTTGTTAAGGTGGAAGATTCATCTAGGGTGGCATAGCTGGTAGATCTGCTGCCTTCTAGCGTGTAGGTCGCCAGAGCAAATCCTGGCCAGAGGCCTTTCTGGGTGGAGTTTGCATGTTCTCTCCGTGCATACGTGGGTTTCCTGCGGGTACTCCGGTTTCCTCCAACAGACCAAAAACATGCATGTTAGACTGATTGGTAACTCTAGATTGTCCCTAGATGTGAGTAAGAGAGTGAATTGTCGTTTGTCTCATTTGTCTCTATGTGCTACTGTGATGGACTGGAGGTCCGTCCAGGGTGTACCCCGCCTCTCGCACAGTGACTGCTGGGTATGGGCACCAGTGACCCCTGCAACCCAAAAAGGAAGAAGCGGCTAAAAAATGGATGGATGGATGGATGGATGGATGGATGGAAGAACCATCTAGTTTTCTAATAATTGATTTATCAGTACTCCCTGGGATGTTCAGGGTTTAAGATATTTTTAACCCTGATCTGTATTGCTCCACTGCCTCATCTTTAACCTGTGTGTTTTCTACACTTCATAAAAACTTAGGCTTCGTCTAAATGATATGCATTTCACTCATGAATCCTGTCATGACAGAGTAGAACATTCATGTATTCAGGCAGCTTTCCATTAGTTCATAATTTCAGATGAGGCTTTACAAGTGAAGGAACACCATATCAAATGGCATCAGTCCTATCTTTTCCCCCTGCTGTGTATTGTGTCTTGTGAATGTGTGACACTCTGTAGGTTATATTGCCATATCACTTTTTCTAAAATCAAAATGGGGCAGCTGAATCGTGCGTCACTGTCACACAGCGGATGACATCAAATCGATACGGGGACTTGCGTTGTGGCCTCAGAGCTAATGACTAAACAAAACAAACTATCGTAAGTCTCTGCTAAGGCACACTTCAGCTTGACAACATGATGGGGGAGGCATGAAGGAAAAAAGAAGGGGTGAGCAGACTGGAAACCAGACGGTTGACAAAAGTGCTTTACTACATAGGCCTCATTTTAAGAGCTGTAGAATACGCCTGCACTCAATGCAATGAGACACAAACTGCCAATCTAATGTTGAGGAGATTTAACCTCTTGTGTCATGCTGGGTGGTTTGCCTCCAAGGCCCATTGTGATGGCAGTGAAGGTGTAGCTAAAAGAGAGACACAGACCAAGACTGATAAAACATGAGGTGCTGGCGCTGTCTACAGAACAAATGGGGTCAGAAGTCAATAACATTACAGTGTCACTCAGCTGCTGGCAGACAGGGAAGCTGATAAGAGAGCGTTTGAGCAGACTCACTAAAAGCCAGCACATAGAAGCTCGCCGTGTGGCATTTGATTCATATCAGTATCAGTAGAGCTGAAGGAAATAGAGGGGGCATATTAGAAACCCAACAGAGTCTGAAATGATCATGTGTTCAACTGCAAATTGGAGTAACAGTTAACAAGAATACAACATGTTGAGAGCCAACATGGTGTCTGTGTAATCTCGTGCCAGGTCCCCGTTTCTCCATCACTCGCTGAAACCTTGTGGCGATTACACCCAGCCATATGTCTAGACTGTGAACGCTGTAGCTTCACAACCATCCGATCCGTTTGGCCTTTTAAAAACAGCCTCTCTCATCAAACGCTTTATAATTAACCATAAAATGTGACTGGGGGAGCAGAGCTGAGCTGTCACCTTTGTCTGCTGTCCAAAACGCAGGCCTGGCTTCTTCTAGGAAGATGATTGCACAAATCTTTGTAAAATATTAAATCAGAGTAGGGGGCCTGTGTGTGCAGCTCAGTGCGTCTTTATGTTTTTCCTCTGTCTCTAGCTTCCTCTTTACAAAGATAAATTATACAATAACAACTGTGAAACATTATTTTTGGAAACTGAATACAGGCCTTTAGACTTGCTGAATGTTTTGCTCTGTGTTTGTGTTAGGGCAAACTGGCCAACCATTTTGCTATCTCAAGAAATGTGAAAAAACATTGTAAGACTGCTTAGTTACTGTTGTGACATGTGTGGGAAGTCTGAACCAATAAACATGTGCTTCTCTAGGCTCTGGGCCTCAGGATGCTGATATTCACCGGGGATTTGTTTTCATTTTGTTTGCATTTGTTTTCATTTTGATAACAGTCATTTTCTAATGCATTGAATAGATTACAAATTTTCTTCACTCTACCCTTATTTCTGTGACCTCAAAGTTATACATTTATTAAACACAATTACTAGAGCTTTGTTGTTTGTTTGTTTGTTTTGTTTGTAATGTTTTACTGTTTTTTCCAGTTTCTCTGTCAGGATGTGTGGGTTTTTTGGCCGTCTTTTTTGTTTATTGTTGGGTTTATACCTTTTCAGTTAAGTTTGTAATGGGCGGCTGTGGCTGGGTGGTTAAATTAGTCCTTCTCCAATGGGAGAGTTGGGGGTTTGATTCCACCAGCAGTCACATGCCCAAGTGTCCCTTGGCAAGACACTGAACACCTGAACACCATTGCTTCTGATGTGTGTCCCGTCGGTGTATGAATGTGATCTAAGGCACTGATTATTCTTTGTAGAGATCTAGTAGAGTGCTGAATGCATGAGTAAATGAGGGCACAGATTTTAGTGTAAAGCACTTTGAATATCTTGATAAGATAGAAAGGTGCTATAAATGTACAGTCCATTTATCATTTGTTTTCTGTGTTTCCCAGTAAATGGCAAATGGACTGTACTTATATAGTGCCTTTCTATTTTATTAAGATACTCTAAGAGCGGTCACACTACAATATGTGCCCTCATAAACCCATTCATACAGCATTCTATCTTTACAAAGAATAATCAGTGCTTTTTTTTCATTCATTCAACCTTTATTTAGTCAGGTAAATCTTATTGAACCTCATGGGCTCATTTACGAAAGCGACCTGCTAAAACTAAAGAACGATGAACAGCAATGGTAGAATTTCCTTAAACAATAAACAATAAACAAACAATAAACAATAGAAAACAAAAAAGAGAAAAAACAAAAGAAAGAAATACATTTTTTTTTTTTTTTTTTTAACAAAGTATCAAAAAACGAGCAAAACATAAGGTAGACGTATAAAATCAAAGACAGGAACAAATCTGCATTGGTTTTTGCCAGGATTCAACAGATTCTGAAAACCATTTAGAGAAGTCAAGGTCGAGAGCTTCAGATCTTTTTGTAAGATATTCCATGAAGCAGGAGCAGAGTAGGAGAAGGCCCTTTTTCCAAGTTCAGTCCTCACTGACGGAACACTGCAGGTAATCATGTCCTGAGAGCGCACACTGTAGCTGCACTCACGCAAAGACATGTAGGAGGAGATGTATGAGGGCAGCAGACCAAGAAGTGATTTAAAGATGAAAATGTACCAGTGGAAGAGTCTGCGTGAGGTTAATGATGTCCAGTTAACCAGTGAATACAGGGTGCAGTGGTGGGTACGATAATCACAGCCAGTTATGAATCTTAGTGCACCATGATAGACAACATCCAACATCCGCAGGGTGCTTGTAGGAGCATTCATGTAGAGAATGTCACCGTAATCAATGGAGGGAAGGAAAGTCACAGATACAAGGCGTTTCCTAACATTCAGTGTTAGACATGATTGTTTCTGAAAAAGAAACCCAGTTTAACTTTCAGTTTCTTCACTAGGTTTTCCACGTGGAGTTTAAAAGAGAGATGTGAATCGATCAGTATACCCAGATATTTATAGGAATCAACAAACTCAATAGGGACACCATTTGAAGATAAAATCAGAGGAGGATCTGCTGGAACCGCCTTCCTATTTGAAAAAAACATCCCTTTTGTTTTATCAGCATTTAGGACAAGTTTGAGACGGAACAAATCTGACTGGATGATGTCAAAAGCGGATTGCAGTAACTGGAAAGCCTTAGCTACTGTTTTAGCTCGGCAGTAAACAACTGTATCATCAGCATAGAAATGTAAGGATGCATCAGGGATGCAGTGACCTACATTAGCTATGTAGATTGTAAAGAGAGTTGGTCCTAAAACTGAGCCTTGTGGTACACCATTTTTAACTGTTAAATAGCTGGAAGAAGTACCGTTATGTTGAACACATTGCCTCCGATTGGAAAGATAGTTAGAAAACCAACCGATGGTGTGATCAGAGAAACCGATTTCTGAGAGCTTATGACACAGGATGTTATGATCCACAGTGTCAAAAGCTTTAGACAGGTCTAAGAAAAGTGCAGCACAATAGTCCTTAGCATCCAATGCTTCAACAACATCATTCAGAACCTTCAGAGAAGCAGTTGTTGTGCTGTGTTTTTTCCTGAAACCAGATTGATGAAGAGGTAAGATGTTAAATGAGTCCAGATAGTTTTTGATCTGAGAGTTTATCAGTTTTTCTAGAACCTTGGCTAAGATGCAGAGTTTAGAGATCGGTCGATAATTGTTCAATGAGGTGGGGTCACCTCCCTTCAGCAAAGGAAGAACAAAGGCTGTTTTCCAAGCATCCGGAATGGTGTTTTGGCTTATGGACAGATTAAAGATGTGGGTCACAGGGACTGTGATGATATGAGCAGCCAGCCTTAAGAAATAAGGTGGAAGTTCATCTGGACCTGCAGATTTTTTAGGATCAAGATCATTTAACAGTTTATTTACCTCACTGACTGAGAACGGAGAAAAAGAGAAGGTGTGATTAACAGATGGTTGACTTGTAGGAGGGATTTGATTTGTAGAAGTTTGATTATTAGATAAAGTGGCTGATTTTCCGTTTGTAACTGTGTCAAATAATGAACTAGAAGCAACAAAATGTTTATTGAAACAGTTCAGGATCTCGTGCTTATTTGACACAGGAACAGAGTCAACAAGAAATTGTGATGGGAGGTCAGATGATTGGGGGGTGCCTGAGAGAGATTTGATGGTTTTCCAGAATTTTTTAGGATCGTTTAGATTTTTGGAGGTCTGAGATAAGAAGTAGTTACGTTTTGCGGCTTTGATGGCAGTTGTGCATTTATTCCTTAGCTGCCGAAATTTCAACCAATCAGTGTCTGAGTGTGATTTTCTTGCTGCGGCCCAAAGATGATCTCTCCAGTGCAGGAGATCAGCTAGTTCAGGAGTAAACCAGGGGCTGTCACGGCTCTTTATCCTGAACTGCCGGAAAGGTGCGTGTTTGTTTACAAAGTAAATGAAACTATCATGAAAATAGTTCCAAGCGGTGTTCACGTCATTGATTTGTAGGATACGTTGCCAATCAAAGAGGGATAGATCCCAAAGGAATGACTGTTCACTGAAACGTTTCAAATCCCTTTTTTGAATTATTCTGGGCTTAGCAGGTGGAAGTTTAGTAGATCTAAGAGCTGCTATTACGGAATGATCACTCAAAACGTTGGCAAATACACCTATACCAGGAAATTTGTGAGGTGCATTTGTGAAAAACAGATCTAAGATAGAAGATTTTTCGGGACATTTTATGTTTGGTCTGGTGGGAGAATCGATAAGTTGTGTTAGATAGGCAACATTCCTTGAATTTATCACAGAGGGGGGTCGACTTATTCCAATCAATGTTGAAATCTCCAGCCAAAACAATCTCATTGTGTTTTAATCAGTTCAACATTTCTTTTCACTGTTATGCCGACGATACACAGCTTTACATCAGGACTGGAGCATCATCATCATCCCCATTGTCATCTCCATCTTCACTCACTGCCTGGAGGAAATAAAGGCATGGATGAATCAGAACTTTCTTCAATTAAACTGCTCCAAGACTGAGGCCATACTGATTGGCACCCCTCACCAGGTACAAACATCAACTATAACAACAATTTCCTTTTCTGGACAAGACATCCCCCTCTCCACCTCTGTTACAAATCTTGGAATAAAAATGGACTCTCATCTTACATTTGAAAATCACATTAAGCATCTGTTTAAAACCTGCTTCTTCCATCTTCGAAACATCTCCAAACTTCGCCCATCTCTAACTTTTTCTGATGCTGAGAAACTCGTCCATGCCTTTGTCTCCTCCAGGCTCGACTACTGCAACTCCCTGTTTATTGGAATCCCTGGCAAAAACCTTCAGAAGCTTCAATATATTCAAAACAGTGCAGCAAGGATTTTATTGAGAGCTCGTAAATTTGAACATATTACACCCATTCTCCATAACCTCCATTGGCTTCCTGTCACCTACAGAATTCAGTACAAAACTGCTCTCATTACACACCAATGCTTACACGGAACTTCACCAGATTATCTAAAGGACATTCTTGCACCATATTCATCCACCCGGTCTCTACGATCACAGAACAGTAATCTCCTTCACATTCCACAAACCAAATTAAGGACCATGGGAGACCGGGCATTCTGTGTGGCTGCCCCCGCCTATGGAACTCCCTCCCTGACTACCTGAGAGCTCCACAGTCACTGGTTGACTTTAAACAAGGCTTAAAGACCTTTCTTTTTAAGCGAGCCTACTCTGCCTCCACATGATTTTATCTTTGATCTTAGTTGATACTATCATTGATTTTACTTGATTTTATCACTTGTTTTTATTTGATCTTTGATTTTTGTTGCACTTTGTAGTACTTTGAGATTTTCGTAAATGAAAAGTGCGTTATAAATTAAATTCATTATCATTATTATTATTATTAGTAGTACTTCCGGCTGCTGCTTTCTGCTGAAATGGAGGGGAAAATTAGCAACGCACGTCAGAAGTAACGATCTATCTATTACCGGTAAGCTCACAGAGCTGGCAGGAAAGTCGCGAATTATCCAGAAGCTTCTTGAAGCTCAGTAATCCACGTGCATCAACTTGGACAGGGCGGTGGGCTTCATCACTGCAGGGCAGGTCTACAGAATCAGAACCGAGCCCAACTAGAACCGAGTTGCTGTTCTGCAGAGCTGGTGAATAAAATTGTGCAGTATTGTACATATGTTGTTAAAATTATGTAGGTTTAAGAGCTTAGAACATTGTTAAGAATATTGCAAGAGTGGGTGGTTTATAAAGCCTTAAAATATATATACTGGTAAATGCAAAATTAAATACAGTGTTCCTAATTTGCAGGTTTTCACCTATCATGGGGGTGGTGGTGGAACGTAACCGCAATAAATGAGGGGCTACTGTATCTCTTCTTTTGCTTTTTCCTGGCAGCTGCATCTCTTAACATCCTTCTACCAATATACCCTGTCCCTCCTCTGGACATGTCCAAACCATCTCAGTCTGGCCTCTCTAACTTTATCTCCCAGTTGTTCAACCAGTGGTGTACCTCTGATGATCTCATTCCTAATCTTATCCATCCTTGTCGGTCCTAAGGAGAACCTCAACATCTTAATCTCTGCTCTTTCTCCTGTCTTTTTGTCCATGTACCATATGCCGAGCTAAAACAGTTGCTAAGGCTTTCCAGCTTTTGCAGTCCGCTTTTGACATCATCCAGTCAGATTTGTTCCATCTCAAACTTGTCCTAAATGCTGACAAAACCAAAGGGATGCTTTTTTCAAAAAGGAAGTTGATCCCAGCAGTTCTTCCTCTGATTTTATCCTCAAATGGTGTCCCTATTGAGTTTGTTTTATCACTTGTTTTATTTGACCTTTAATTTTTTGCACTTTGTTGCACTGAGATTTTCATTAATGAAAAGTGCGTTATAAATTAAATTCATTATTAGTATTATTATTATTGTTGATTCCTATAAATATCTGGGTATCCTGGTCGATTCACATCTCTCTTTTAAACTCCACGTGGAAAACCTAGTAAAGAAACTGAAAGTTAAACTGGGTTTCTTTTTCAGAAACAGATCATGTCTAACACTGAATGCTAGGAAACGCCTTGTATCTGTGACTTTCCTTCCCTCCATTGATTACGGTGACATTATCTACATGAATGCTCCTACAAGCACCCTGCAGATGTTGGATGTTGTCTATCATGGTGCACTAAGATTCATAACTGGCTGTGATTATCGTACCCACCACTGCACCCTGTATTCACTGGTTAACTGGACATCATTAACTTCACGCAGACTCTTCCACTGGTACATTTTCATCTTTAAATCACTTCTTGGTCTGCTGCCCTCATACATCTCCTCCTACATGTCTTTGCGTGAGTGCAGCTACAGCGTGTGCTCTCAGGACATGATTACCTGCAGTGTTCCATCAGTGAGAACTGAGCTTAAGGGCCTTCTCCTACTCCACTCCTGCTTCCTGGAATATCTTACAAAAAGACTTAAAGCTCTCGGCCTTGAACTCTCTAAATGGTTTTAAGAATCTGTTGGAATCCTGGCAAAAACCAATGCAGACATGTTCTTGTTTTTGATTTTCTACATCTGCCTTATAATCCGTCTGTTTTGCTACGTTGATATATTTGTTTTAACTTGTTAAAAAATAATCTGTATACCTCTCTTATGATTGTCTATTGTTGATTGTCCAAGGAAAATCTACAGTTGCTGTTGTCATCATTCTTTAGTTTGTAGACAGGTCTCTCTTGTAAATGAGTCCTCGAGGCTCAAGGCCCCAGTATCCACCTTATTCCTGAGGGTGTCACTGTAGAAGCGATAATGTGTCTTACTTCCGTTTTACCCCGTAAGTAGAATTTCTGCATTGGCTCCTCGTTGTTTACTTGTTAATCTGTACGCGTCGTTGAAGTTCTGTTTTCTGTTATTTCGAGCTAATATTGTCACCAAGATGTCCTTGTGGAGCTCGGGTACCTGTTGCGCTGTTCGTGGCTGTAAGAATAATCAGACGAAGCTGAATTTGTGGCTGCAACTAGTGTGTGTTGAACAGGCTCCGATAAGAAAAACCTGCATCCTTCTTTGTGGCTGGGCTACGAGAAACCACCTGAAAAAAGACTCTGTATCCTCCAGAGGATCGAGAACACCAGGTATGATTTAAGAGACAGCTTTTAGTGTTATGATTTTATGTAGTCAGTGATTAAATGATACTAATATTTTCGTTCATAACTGGCAAATAAACACACGCACCTATATGTATGCTGTGTGTGCGTTTATTTATATATATATATATATATATATATATATATATAATATAGGTGTGTGTTTATATATATATATATATAATATAGGTGTGTGTGTGTGTTTCATAAATGAACCCTAATGTTTGTATAATGTACT
>JBBPBX010040378.1:18515-29400 GCA_038048925.1 Garcialebias charrua
TATATATATATATATATATAAATAGGATGTGTGTGTGTGTGCGTTTATTTACATATATATAATCTAGGTGTGTGTGTTCATAAATGAACCCTAATGTTTGTATACTGTACTTTTACTTTCAGATGGGCTTGACGAGAGTGTGGAGCTGCTCAACACCACCAGTCACATGCAGCATGACTGTTGGAATGTGGATTGACATAATGTCAGAACAAACCAACGACCTTATTCTATGGTTGCCCCGTGAAACAATTAAAGCAACATGTTTTGCAGAAAGCTAAAAACTTGGACTCCAGAAGTGAATCATACATGCAAATAACACTGTGAAATATTTATTGGCTGTTTCTCCCTCTGGAATAATCATGTTTATTTCAGATGCTTATGGTGGTAAATGCAGTGACAGGTATATAACACAGAACTCTGGGTTTCTGGACTATCTGCGTGCTGGAGATGAGGTGATGGGTGATCGTGGTTTCACAGTGAGGGACCTGCTGCAAGAGCTATGGTGTCAATTTAATCATTCCAGCATTCACACGCAAAGGATGCCAGCTTATTTCAAGTGAGAAGACATTAAATGTAAACATTTTTCTCAAACATGTACAGTACTGGTGTACTTGCTGTAAACGTAACACAACTCTTAACATGTTTTTTTAAAGGATGCAATGTTAACTATATTACATTAGAAAAGTATTTGCTAAAATGATTCATTTGTTATGTACAATAGTTGACTGTTAACCTTCTTACAAGGTTAGTTTTTTGTGTGCACTATATCAGTTAATTTTGGATTAAACTACTGTTTCTATCTAAATGTCACTTTTTTCATTATCAGGTTTTTAAAGATCGTTTCCTGTCTATTTCATTATTTGTTTTCGTTTATTGTATTTTTTAGAGATCCAGGTATTTTGGGCAGAGATTAATTTTCTTTGCAATAAACTACTGTTTCTATCTAAATGTCACTTTTTTCATTATCAAGTTTTTAAAGATCGTTTCCTGTCTATTTCATTATTTGTTTTCATTTACTGTATTTTATTAAAAGTTCTCAAGGTGCTTCATTTGTGAATCAGTAAAGTATTTGTCAAAAGAAATGTCAAGCTCCAGGTGCTCAGTTGGTGTCCAGATAAACATCTTGCAGCTCAAAAGTCCAAAGCAACATCATTGTTAGCTGGACCTGGAGATGTGGATTTTTAATGCTTAGACTGGACTCTGTGTTTATCTTAAGGTAAATAAGAAAGTGTCCCACCTCCCTTAACATAACAGGACCAACCTTTTTAATGTGAAGATACTGATAAGCTTCAGAGCTTTTCAGATTGCTCATCGCTTGGCCATCTGAAGCAAATGTCAACAAAGTAGCTAAGTATGCTAGTAGCTAAACATGCTAGTGTACGTTATTTTCGGCCACTTCTTCAAGTCGTCCACCCACCCCTCAACAGCTGTAGGTAGCGGTAAAACAATATCTCCACATTTGAGTTGTGATCGTTTGTGTTCCCACATATTTTATGACCTAAAACCTCTGACGAAAACCAGTTAGCGCGTTGCTAGCGTGTAAAAAAAAAGTACCGGTTCTGACTTTCGGCGGAAGTCGTACACATAATTCGCGCAAGGCATCATGGGGGCTAGGAATAAGGTGGATAGCTCTGCGTTCAGCCGAACGTGCGCAGCGGCACAAGCCTTTGAACGCGGGCGCGAACACGCCAAGCTCGAATTTTAGGACCGCGTACGCAAGCGCGTTGTCTCACAATAAACTGCCCTGCGCCGGACTGTTTTGTATGTGACACAAATGTATTAAATTCCCCTTCTTCATCCCTGATCTGGCCTTTTCTTTTGATTTTTTGCCAAAAGTCAAGTGATCGCTTCCTCCTCCGCTGACTCCATGACTGAAATGATGAGGAAATGAATGAATTTGTCACGAGCGAATTAAACTCGGGTCCTGCTTGGCTGCGCGAGGTTCTGCAGATTTCCTGGTGTTCTGGTGTGCTGGACCAGCGCTCCCTGTTTTAATTTTATTTTTTAGAACTTTTTAATAACATATAAACACAGAACACCGCAGCGGCTGCAGCCAGAGCCAACTGCCGGCTCGTGCCTTTTTTTCCCCACCCGACCTGTCAATCAATTCAGTAGGCGTGTCAGCAAATGACCAATCAGCGACCTCAATTTGTCCCGAACGCTCTGCCCTGCTCAAATGACGTCAAGTATTTGGAGCGAAAATGCGAGCATTACGTGAGAACCAACGCAGAGCTATACTGTGAACTGCCTGCGCACAGCACACGCACGTAGAGCGGCGTTCGGCTAAACGCAGAGTACTGGAGCCTTTAATGAGATTAACCTGCCTAAATAAAGTTTGAATGAATGTCTCCAGACCATACAACATGGCTGGTCTAACCATTGTCTTGTAAACTTTTCCTTTGACCTTTGCTGAAATCCTTTTGTCACAAATTATTCCTGAATCTTTACTCCATCCTGCCTGCACTCTCTTCTTCACTCTCCTACGACTGGCTTTCATTCCTCTTTCTCAACTGGTTGATGTATAAATGGCTGAAATAGCACAAAGTATAAGCTGTTGCTTTCTTTTCTACTCCGTCATATTCTAAGACTTTGGAGACATGGCTCAGCCGGCAGATGGGGCGCAGAGATGAGATTTTTGGAGAGTCTTTAAGTCTCAGCCACGGGAATTCTCTTCTGGGTCGATGGAGAGCAGATGATCCAAGGGCTTCAGTGAGAGGATTACAAACCTACAAGCAGACCTCTGCTGTTGAGCCTTGCTGTGGGGCACCTTCTGCAATCACCTCTGTGACATTTGGCAGGGACGAGAGTTGTCAGAGTCAATGAAGTCACTCGATGGCTTCACCTGGTTGGTGCCAAAAAATTTTTTTTTTCAACTTTATATCTTAGAGATGTCTTAGCTGAAGAAATGGAATGTAGATTGAAAATCACACAAGGCAAACATTAACAAACTGGACTGAATAAAACCTTCCTGGTGTTTTTATACAGATCGATAAAACAACAAATGACCAACTAGCATGAAGCAATCGTTTATTAAAAATTTGCTTTAAATCAAAACAGGAAGTTAAACTCAGAAAGAAAAATTAAAACAGACTAGTGTTCGTGCTACTGTTTATAATGATGTTTTTCTATTACATTAGGGATTAGTGTATTTCTAGTTGATGTTTTCTTATCTTAGTTATATACTGTACTAGATGTTAGTACTATTTTTCTCTTACATTTTGTTGTTGGATGTAACTGGGACCCTGTGTACATAATCTCGTTTCATCACATGTACCACATGCGGTGCAAATGACAATAAAGATTACCTGACTCTGACTATATGTGTATTGAATGAGTCTCATGCACAACCGGATCAAATTTTAGCTCAATATCTGTAGAAATAAACGAGATTTTAGAAATGAATAACACAAGTATAAAACATACATTTCATATCCCTAAAATTAACAGTAATTATTTGTTTTCTTTAAATTAAATATGAGGTTATTTTCACAGCAAGCAGCAAAGCAATGCACTGGTTTCATGTTTTTTTTTAGTATTACCATAAAAATAAAATCAAAACTTTTTCTTGCATTATTTCCATTCAAACAAGCTCGTGAAATTACATTTAAACTCCTCAGATAGTTTTTGTTTGTGTGTTTGTTTGTTTGTTTGTTTGTTTTGCTCTGACTCTTGTCTTGTTGGCACGAGCTGGGAAATGTCAGGATGCATTTTCTGTGAAGCAAGTGAAGGGGAGTGCCACTGTGCTGCAATCTGCACCCGCTTCTCAGGCAGGCTAAACCCTTTGACACCACAGTTTTTAATTAAAATTACATTAAGAGTAATCAACCAGAAGAGTTTGGGGGTGGAGGTCAGAGGCATGGGGCGTGGGGGGCAGGTGAGGCGTTGGTTTGATGACACCAGTCTCTGCTTTCTGGTCTGTAAAAACCTGCACTTATTTTTTACATATTTTTCAAATAATGAATGTGTTATCGCCCGCTGCTGAAGGCGACAAGGCAACCATGTTTCTGCACATGCCTGTGTGCCTACAGGGGTTTATTTGTCTGTACCGTTAGCAAAATATCTCATGAACAACTGGACGGATTTTAATGAAACTCTCGGAAAGTCGTCTCTGGTTTTACATTTACACCGGATGTAAGTTCAATCTAATTCAAGATGGTTGCCACGGCTAATCAATCTTAGCTAACACAGCACCATGAGTTTTACAGATATCGAGCTGAAACGTGGTGGGGTAGTAGTTGAGAGTATTTCCCAACAAATACTTTGTATACTTTTTATTGGTACGTTCGTCAAAAGGTGCACAGATTTATAGTCTGTCCATCCATAAATGTTTTCTTGTTTCGTCCATAACCTCTGATTCACTCAAGATAATTAAATGAAACCTGATACACATTTGTGCCACCGTTAGACGGCGTGTCACATGACCTTTTCATCACTCCAGCTCTAAGGTCAAGATCATAAATCAAGGTCAAATGTTATATGAGGCCATTGCTTGTCTGGGCCAATACTATAAGGCTGTTTATTAGTTTTCAGTACTCTTTTTCATTATAATATGATCTTTGGTTAAACTGTGGCATGAAAGGTGGCGGGCGATATGTATTTCTTTAAAGGTGCTATGTGTAACTTTCTGTAGAGTGCAGAACTTAGAAATATTTTCAACAGGCAAAGCATTCTGATCCCTCCCCCTCAGAGCCATATATGGCTCTGCTCCCCCTGGCCCTGCTGAAATTCAAATTCAAGCTCTGTTTTTATTGGCTGATTCAAATTCAAGCTCTGTTTTTATTGGCTGATTCAAATTCAAGCTCTGTTTTTATTGGCTGGTTACAAACTCTGTTTTTATTGGCTGGTTAAGGACGGGTCACTCTGTGTTTTTAGTGTTTTTATAAATGCTGATAGAGAAGCAAGGGGACTATAGTTTTTTTCAGAGATTACTTTGTCTAACATCAGTCTGTCAGTAGATAGTGACAGAGTGAAGAAATATGTTAAAAATATATTTTTAGAAAACTTACAGACTGCACTACAAAGTTACATAGTGCAGCTTTAAGGAATGCTAGGCCTTCAATCATGTATTTTTATTTTATACAAATATAAAAACAAAACAGTCATAGCTAATAGAATTTAAAGCCACGTCAAATCCTTTGTTTGCTCTTATTGTTTCACACAGTTGAATAGTAGATATGAAAGATCTAAAAGCTCCCTCGAGTTGTATTAAGCTTCATATTTCCAACAATGTATTTTCAAAATTAAGTTGCTAAAAGATTTTATTTTTTTTGTTAAGAAGGGACTCATCTGGATTTCTCGCTGCATCCGTAAAGGGAAGAGCAAATGTTAATATAACTTCTTTTTTTTCCCCACAGAAAGGAGAGGCCTGAAGAGAAGAGGGTACAAAGACCCTATTCGTTCTCACTTGAGGGGCTCTCGCCAAGATAATTATAAGCTTTATGAAAGTACACAGCCGAAAAAGTGGAAGAAACCCACTGAAAAAATGGATAGACTGGAGAAGAAAATTACTTTTCCCCTCGGCTTTCGCTTTCTGCCCCCTTTAACAAGGAAGGGGACGGCAGCGCATGGAAGAGGCCTTCTTCAGGAGGCTTCCTGTGGCTTTTACGGTGCGGTAAAGAGGCATGAGGGACAGCCCTACTTGTGTTTCTTCAACTCATTAAGGCAGAACACCTTTGACCGCTGCACAATGACCAAAGTTTTCTCTCATTACATGGTCCATCTTGATGAAAAATGAAGAGAACAGAGACGCAGCAACAAAAGGAAGACTGCAGTATTTGAATAGGAGTTTGATGCACTAACACTAAACAACACCAAAGAGAACATCTTGTCTTTTGATCAAGTTCTTTCTACAGCTCTCCTCCCTTTTCCTTGTTCTTTTTTGCTTGAATATCATCCTCTCCTGCGCTCGTATTGCCTACACTGTGCCGGGCGCCTGAATGCAGTTGATTATCTAAAAGGAAAAGTTTGTACCTGTTGAAAAGCTATCCTTGCTTTCTTGGCTTGTTAATGCCAACAAAAAGCAGCCACGGCAGATGGTCAGAGGACACCACATGCTGCGGAGAGCCTTTCAGACATGTCCCTAATAAGAATGCAGTGGTGAGAGCTCCTCTGAATGCACGCAGGGGCGAGGAAGATAAGGGAGGAGAAAAGAAAAGAAAGGGGAAAAAACATCTTTTTACCTCTCCATCTATAATTACTCCAAATGAAGAATAGGCTGAAAAAAATAAAATAGCCGGGGAGACTTTCCATTATGACGGAGGGGAAAAAGCCTGTCAAGTACAGAAGGCAAAGCACAAGATCGATAGTTTTTTAATGGATGAGAAGAAAGAAGTTTTTGTAACATCTCAGAAGTAACCACGTATTTGCTTCAGTGCATGAGTGCGTGCATGCTCAACTAAAGCCACATTTGTGGTTTTCTAAATGCACAAAAAGCTCTGTCTATACATGCAGCTGTATAGATCGCCCTCGGCTTTTTCAGCCTGCCCTGTAGTCAAGATGCTACACTCTGAATCCTTGTTTTTATCTCTGCTTCTTCCGTTGCTTGCACCAAATGTAGCATCTTCTTTTAAACAGGTTTTTAATTTTTTATTTTACACTTTAACATTTAAAGAAAAAGTATACATAAGCCGTGCTCCTTGTCACCATCACCATCAGCGACGTCGCCTGCCTTTGGACTGACAGGAGTGAGGCACGCTGCCCTGCAAAGCAACCATCGTCTCGTGCTGTAAAAGGCCAGTTAATGTTTTCACACAATCACAGGGATAGTCGTGCGCTGCTACACCTCTGGGTGAGGTCAAGCTCGGCCTACAGTTTTTAGTTGGGTCCTTCACACCTAAAGACGACACACAGATTTACACGGCGGCGACAGACTCCCAGCAAGCTGAAACAGAGGGTGTGAAGAGACAAGGGTCAGTCCAAAATATGTCCAGAATGTACAAACTTCTAATTTAATGCTTTTAGCTGGTTTTACTCATTTTGCTGGAAAAAAAAATCAATTCACGTTGAAATCTTTATTGTTTTACACTCAGACTTGAAAACGTGGAAGAAATAACAACAAGAAAGTAATTATGTATAAGCAGAATAATTGAATGAAAATGCTTAATATTAAAAAGTACTGTCATAAAACATACACAAACTGTAATACAGGCATGATGTATTCAACAAAAGCTAGTAAGATTTAGAGAATTCTTTTAAATACCGTATTCGTCGTAAAATACGCACCTGTGTATAATACGCTTTGTCCAATTATTGCCAATAAACCAGAAAAATACATACATAATACGCTTCGGTGTTTAATACGCATCTATTATGCGTCACGCGCGACGCGTCAGCGCATCATTTGCCCTGCTTAAAATGGCGGCCACAGAAGCGGGCGAGCACCAAAGGAATTTACAACAAAACACGGTAAAAACTATTATTTCTTTGCGAGAAAAAATATATTTCTTAGCTGACTTTATAGCACACGGTCTCCTGAGCTTAACTAAATGTGAAATCAGCTGGTCTGAGCTGGATTTTAAAAAATAGTTTGCCGATTATTTTTATGCAGGCGGGTCGGACCGGACGCTTTATTTCTTTAAATTTAGCTAAATAAACGCTTAAAAAATATATTTCTTAGCTGACTTTATAGCAAATGGTCTCCTGAGCTTAACTAAATGTGAAATCAGCTGGTCTGAGCTGGATTTAAAAAAATAGTTCGCCGATTTGCAAACAGGCGGTTCGGACGCTTTATTTCTTTAAATTTAGCTAAATAAACGCTTAAAAAATATATTTCTTAGCTGACTTTATAGCAAACGGTCTCCTGAGCTTAACCAAATCTGAAATCAGCTGGTCTGAGCTGGATTTTAAAAAAATTGTTCGCCGGATGGCATTCAGGCGGGTCGGACGCTTTCTTTCTTTAAATGTAGCTAAATAAACGCTTAAAAATATATATTTCTTACCTGACTTTATAGCAGACGGGCTCCTGAGCTTAACCAAATGTGAAATCAGCTGGATTTAAAAATCCGTGGTGTGGTAAGAATTAATGAGGAGGTCAATATTAATACTGACCTCCTTTTTATCTTAATTAATCTACTTATTCAGATTGAATAGTAAATGTTCACGGATTCTGTTCTTTTTCAGTTTACCCAATATTTCTGTGATCTTTATGATGGATAAATACACAAAGCCATTAAGTGACAAAGACGTTAACTTAGTTTGATATGTCAAAGAGACACTATCATTTATTTAAAATAAATCAACTAAATTAACACCATTACACTTGATTGACATGATTTCACTTTCTTTCAATTCAAATACGTCAGCACACTTAAATTTAACACAACAGACATAAATATTAGATGTTAAGCATATTTAGTCTGTGGGCTCTTTAACTTAAAAAATATAGTTTCCAGCTTAGGTTGAGAGGGAAAAGAAATAGGAAAGATTTATGGAGGAAGAAAAGTTAAGAGTTTTAGGGAGTTATCTTGATGTGTTTAACCAGAAACATGGCAGTTCTCCGGCCGATTAAAGCTACACGTTGGTACCCTTGGCAAAGCATTTGACGACTTGTTACCTCGTGAAGATGGTCAGTCTCCCTCGGTCCAGTTTGGTCAGTTCGTTTACCATTCTCAGCGTCTCCAGACGTGCGCCTTGACTCGAACCGAAGTAACGGCAGCTCCTGGTGCTGTTGTTCAAGATAAGACGTTCCTTAAAGGAATGTCAATAAAAGAGAGCTTTTCAGCTGTTGAAGATGGCTTATAACTTGGCATGTTATAAGTCTTTAACTGAATGACGTGTCCTTAGCGTGTGACTAGACGATCATCAGTTCTTTGGAGAAGACCATGGTTTGAGGCTTACTCCAGCAGACTTCTTTGAGAAAGTAAAATGTGAAGGTTTTAACTGAGACGTGACCCAGAAAATGTGTTCTTTCTGATTGGCCGAATGGCATCATAAGTTGATGTGAGGATGACATCAACATGTTGAAAGGGGGTCAAAAGATTAGTTTGTCAGAAAGATAAAGTGTTAGTTTCAGATGTCAGCATTTTATCATAAAACTGATTCCTTTGCTTTAACACTTTAACAAAATACTGTTGGTTTGATTAAAACAACGTCATTAAGCATTACATATGGGACCTATTAATGATAATAGCTTGATTATTAAATAGGACAAAAACAAAAGTCTCTGGATGTCTAGATTGTCCTGAGCTCAAGCTAAAATGAATGAGATAAAGTGTTCCTTTTATCTTCACATGCAAGTTCGAGAGGAGAGGAGAAATCCTCCATGTACAACATTTTGAATTAAGCAGAGTATTTGATTTATCTGACATTAAAATGTACTGATGCTCTTACAAATAAAATTATTCTTTTGATCACATCAGCCTAAAATCAAAGATAGAAATAGTCTCTTATTGGTGACTATGTTATCAGATTATAGCTAAATGAATAATTTTGTAGTAAATGTCTTGCTTTACTGAGAGGTCAGTAAAGGTCATCACTGGACAGTTCAAAAACCTTAATTTGACCCTGGGTAGGTCCACTACATCTCCCCCCTTTTGGAAGCCATCGCCAGTCCTTGGGGATGGGGTCCAACACGAAAGGAAACCTTGAACTGTCTTTGATCTTGAAGTAATCCAGCAAGTGGAAAAGAAAAAATCAAAAATTATAATCCCATAAAGTTTTTTGAAATTCCATACTGTTCGGAGGTAATCCCATTGCGAAAAGCTTTTAATCCCTTGGAAAACTGAGTCTGTTAACTCTTGGCAAACAAAGTCTGTGATCCCTTGGAAAGCAAAGTCTTATAATCCACAGCGGTAATTCCACAGCAGTAAATCCACAACGATTAGTTTTGTTGATTGATCAGCACCAATTGTTTTTATCAGCATGTAGAGGGGATCCCTCGATTGACGCAGAGGAGGCGACCCTTGGATGAAGGTTGAAGACCAAGCGTTGGAGCTGCAGGTCCCCACATCGATGGTTGGTGGCTGGTTGGTTTCCAGTCAGTGCCACTCTGGTTCTATGTGTCATGCAATTATGTGGTTTTTAAGGTGGGCTTATGATTGGGATTTTACATTAAGCCTTACCTATATGCACCTGGTATGTAAGCTATCATGGTTTAGATCAGCTATAACTACCAATTAAGGGGTGGATCAATTCTGTAAAATTAGATATAGGGATCTGTACCTATAAAATTTTGGAGGGCTTCTGTAACGAAGGCCTCTAATTCCAAACTATTCCTCCATTCATTACTTAGTTTAGGTTAAACTAACATAAAAATGAAATATAGTTTGATCTAAATGTCTGTTGTCTTTTAGACGAACGACGTAGGATTTGGTATTCCTAATAAATTTTGAAGTCTATGGCGAGACTCATCAAAATGAATAGACAATCTAGAATAGAAACGATCGAATCGGTTCAATTTAGAAATTGTGAGGTCAATGTAGTTTATGGTACCTTGAGTAGCTTTAAACTACATTGACTCTTCGACGATTGAGATTTAACAAAACGAACTGCATGTTGGCATAGTTAAATCCATATCATTCATTAACCAATGTTAATACAAAACCTTTTTGGCTGGGAGTGTTCAGAACCAAACAATATCTCAACTAATGACAACAGTAATGACTAAACAACAAGGAAACAACGTTTCACTGCTTCGACACACTCTTGTCGTCAGATTCCAAAGTGCAACACACAAGAAAACAGGTCTCAACTTTATGACCGAGGTCAAATTAAATCTCGTGGATTTAAACGGTTGTTAAGGTTAGTTTTTTGTTGTGGGTTTTAGGCTTAGCGTTTCTAAGTTCAAATTGGACAATGCGACTTATAGGGTGGGAAAGTACGGTAGTTTAAACCTGATTAGTTTATTTACTAACTTGTGTTTGGACGACCTTATTATCCCATGAAGTCG
>JBBPBX010040379.1:13164-29399 GCA_038048925.1 Garcialebias charrua
CCATTGATATGGGCTGTTAGGTCCCTGTACGACCGGTGTCAGAGCTTGGTCCGCATTGCCGGCAGTAAGTCAGGCTCGTTTCCAGTGAGAGTTGGACTCCGCCAAGGTTGCCCTTTGTCACCGATTCTGTTCATAACTTTTATGGACAGAATTTCTAGGCGCAGCCAAGGTGTTGAGAGGATCCGTTTTGGTGGCCTTAGAATCGCTTCTCTGTTTTTTGCAGATGATGTGGTCCTATTGGCTTCATCAGGTCGTGATCTACAGCTTTTGCTGGAGCGGTTTGCAGCCGAGTGTGATGCGGCCGGGATGAGGATCAGTTCCTCCAAATCCGAGGCCATGGTCTTGAGCCGGAAAAGGGTAGAGTGCCCTCTCCGGGTCGGGGAGGAGGTCCTGCCCCAAGTGGAGGAGTTTAAGTATCTCGGGGTCTTGTTCACAAATGAGGGAAAACTGGAGCATGAGATCGATAGGCGGATAGGTGCAGCGTCTGCAGTGAAGCGGGCGCTGTACCGGTCTTGTCGTGGTGAAGAGAGAGCTGAGTCGAAAGGCAAAGCTCTCAATTACCGGTCTGTCTGTGTGAAGAGAGAGCTGAGTCGAAAGGCAAAGCTCTCAATTTACCGATCGATCTACGTTCCCACCCTCATCTATGGTCATGAGCTTTGGGTTGTGACCGAAAGAACGAGATCTCGGATACAAGCGGCTGAAATGAGTTTTCTCCGCAGGGTGTCTGGACTCTCCCTTAGAGATAGGGTGAGAAGCTCAGTCATCCGGGAGGGACTCGGAGTAGAGCCGCTGCTTCTCCACATCGAGAGGAGCCAGTTGAGGTGGCTCGGGCATCTGGTTAGGATGCCTCCTGGACGCCTCCCTGGTGAGGTGTTCCGGGCACGTCCCACCGGGAGGAGACCCAGAGGAAGACCCAGGACGCGCTGGAGGGACTATGTTTCTCGGCTGGCCTGGGAACGCCTTGGGATTCCCCCGGAGGAACTGCTCCAAGTGGCTGGGGAGAGGGAAGTCTGGGCCTCCCTACTTAGGCTGCTACCCCCGCGACCCGACCCCGGATAAGCGGAAGAAGATGGATGGATGGATGGATCCCAACATTCTTTCTAATTACCGCCCAATTTCCCACCTCCCATTTCTGTCTAAAGTGCTGGAAAAAGCAGTTGCTGCTCAGCTGCAGGACCACCTACAGCAACACTCTCTGTATGAGAAGTTCCAGTCTGGATTCAGAGTAGCTCACAGTACTGAGACTGCATTGCTGAGAGTTACCAATGATGTCCTCATGGCTGCTGACACTGGTTCTCCCTCCATCCTTGTCCTCCTTGACCTCACTGCAGCTTTCGACACTGTGGACCATAGTATCCTCCTCCACCGTCTTCATGTGGAGGTCGGTCTCTGTGACACTGTCCTGGACTGGTTCAAATCTTTCCTCTCCAATAGGCTGGAATGTGTTAGTCTTGGCAATGCCACTTCCCAGACAGTCGGTGTCTCCTGTGGTGTCCCTCAAGGGTCAGTTCTGGGGCCCCTGCTGTTTTCCCTTTACATGCTGCCTTTAGGTCAAATTATTAATCAGTTCAACATTTCTTTTCACTGCTATGCCGACGATACACAGCTTTACATCAGGACTGGAGCATCCTCATCATCCCCATCTCCATCTTCACTCACTGCCCTCTCTGCCTGCCTGGAGGAAATAAGGGCATGGATGAATCAGAACTTTCTTCAATTAAACTGCTCCAAGACTGAGGCCATATTGATTGGCACCAGGGCCGGCCCAAGGCATAAGCGAACTAAGCGGCCGCTTGGGGCCCCGGGGTCACTAGGGGGCCCCCGAAGAGGAGCTAAGTTTTTTTATGATATCATTCTATTACCAGGGCTTAAAGCGCTCCAACTCCGGCTTAGAGACAGCCCGCTGGTCCGCCTCAACTTAACTTTGATTGATGGACAGCGATTACATCCAATCACATTGAAGCTCACGTTGTTTTGACCAATTACTAACATGAAGGCGGGTCTTAGAAAAGCAAGCAGGTGTGTATGCAGCTTCACAGTCAAATCAATGCAGAAGGTGGAGTTTGTCACACCCGGACAAAATATAGTTTTATTGTAGAAACAAGTGGCGCTCTGTCTCCTCCATAACAGGAGGTGATTTTTCCTCCTACTCAAGTGTCCGGCGCCTCCTCTGACTGACGATGTGTCCTACCTTTGGAGCGAATCAAAGCGCAGGTGCGTGGGTCAAATGATTTCAGCAGGAAAGACTCATCATGTCAGTGACTCCGTTTGAATTGATGTCAAAACTACAGATTTTAAATCTTGTTAAGCCAAGGAAACAGAGATACAATTATCCACTCTATGCCTTTTATCTGAATAAAGTCAACTCTCACGCGCGTTACAGCAAGAAGCTGCAGCTCCCACACACACACACACACACACACACACTGCTGAACACATAAACAACCCCCCTCCTTTCTGAAGGAGGCTCCAAGTTATTTGTCAAGCACCAAATCTGAAGGAAAAAGTAGTTGAATGGTGTTCAGTGCACGATAAAGTCAGTGAGAGTGGGGATGAGTCGGTGGGTGATGAAGAGGAAGATTGTTAGAAGAGGAAGAGCGGACAATCAGGTGTGACTGCGCAGAGGAGGGGGTCCAGAACCAAGCATCAGTTCTGAGCTCTGCAGATGTTGACCCAGATGGTGGACCAATAGAGGAAAATACACTTTTTATAAACTTACAGTAAAATAAATATTTTGTCAATAAAAAAATAATAATGTAGAGATTTTAAACAAAAACCCTACAAGCATTAAAATAAAAATCATTTTAATTAGATATATTTATTTGAGGCTGACAGCTTAAATAAGAAGGTTGATTTTCCCTCTGAGGATCATGAATAAATAAAGTTAAAGAGTTAAAACCGTCTAATTCAAATAAAATAATAAAGTCTGTAGTTAAATAAAACAGGTTTTTGAGCCGCATACATTCAGTGGGAGCTGCAAGATAAAGAATAAAGATCAATTCTTTGTGAAATAATTCTTTATTAGATCACTGCATTATTATAAATGTATGTTATCTACAGAACTGCTGCTGCTGACTTCATCATTCTTTTCATGCATGTGAAGCTGGTAAGCAGCATCACATCAATTATGTGAAGGGGACATGTCCCCCTCACATAAAAAAAATATTTGTTTGGACCCCCCCACACATTTACCATGAAATATTAGTTCACCCAGCTCTGTTTGCATTTCTTTGTGAACAAATCCATTCCACTTGATTAAAGCACAAAAGTCCACTCTGGGTTTTCAACAACTCTCCTCACTGCATGCAGTGTCTCCCCAGGGTACTTGTCTTGGCAGTGGACACTCATCTCTCAGGGAGTTTTTGTGGACAGGGTGGGGGGAGGAGGTGGAGACACCTCTGTGTGGCATGCTATCTTAGCATTACGTTTGTGCCAGCAGTTGTCAACCGGGGTGGGGGTGTTAGGATGCTCGAGGTGAGCAGAACATGCTGTATTCACACAAGGAGAGCTGTTAGTCAGGTCACTTTTTGTTGCGCTCTAAAATAGTTATTGAATCAAGTTACTTATGTAGGTAAACATAGATGTTTAACCCCTTAAAATACACCAGAATACAGGAAATGGCATCTACTTTATTCCAAATTTTCTGGGGGAGGACCCCAGACCCCCCACCAGTGTGCCTGCCCCCTGCCCCTTACAAATGCTTCTGATGCCAATGCTGATAAGACACCCCTGCAATAGATTACATATATACATTAAAAAGGGCTGTCAGAGTTGCAGTATGTTTTATCAGGTGGGAGAATGATAAAACCATCTGACCGTTGATTGCAGTAATTCACATTATTAGTAGAAACAGAGGGCCCCCATCCAAATTTCGCTTAGGGCCCCAAAGAGGCTTGGGCCGGCCCTGATTGGCACCCCTCACCAGGTACAAACATCAACTTTAACAACAATCTCCTTCTCTGGACAAGACATCCCCCTCTCCACCTCTGCTACAAATCTTGGAATAAAAATGGACTCTCATCTTACATTTGAAAATCACATTAAGCTTCTGTTTAAAACTTGCTTCTTCCATCTTCGAAACATCTCCAGACTTCGCCCATCTCTAACTTTTTCCGATGCTGAGAAACTCGTCCATGCTTTTGTCTCCTCCAGGCTCGACTACTGCAACTCCCTGTTTATTGGAATCCCTGGTAAAAACCTTCAGAAACTTCAATATATTCAAAACAGTGCAGCAAGGATCTTGTTGAGAGTTCGTAAATTTGAACATATTACGCCCATTCTCCATAACCTCCATTGGCTTCCTGTCACCTACAGAATTCAGTACAAAACTGCTCTCATTACACATCAGTGCTTACATGGAACTTTACCTTGTAAAATTCAACTTGATTTAAAGCGGAATTCACAATATCATCAAGGGGGTTCTGTCACAGGAAATCAGGCAAAATGTGATACAACAATTATTTTAATAAACACATAAATATCCAACCACTCAGAACTAAATTTGTTGTTTTTCACAACAATGATTTATATAAAAAAAGGACAATACACTAAGAACTACAGTAATATTATTCTGATGAGTACAGTTGTTACAAAGATCCCTCTAATAAATAAAAGTAGGTGAGATTTAAATCACTCAGTTTATGACCACCACAAAAACCTTAATTATTAATTGTCCAAAAATTCCTTGTTGCCTTTTAATGAGAATAAAGTCAGCAACAGAGTCCCATATGTTCAAAAATTAAATCAACAATCCTGGATAATATTTCCCCATTTTACCCCAAAGTCACAATCCAAAAATGAAAAAATCCAAAATTATCTCGCTTTCCCCCCCAAAAGAAGATATTTAAAAAATGAAAGAGAGAGTGGTACCACCCAAAAAACCCCAAAAAGAGAAGTAAAGTCCAGATCTCACCGGGAGCGTTTTTCCTTCCTCCCTGTGACGTCCTCTTGCACCTGGCGGCGTTTCCTGTGTGCAAACTCTGATCCAGTCTTTAAAACACACAATCTGCGGCGCTGGGATGAACTTTGCTTGCGGTTTAATGTCTTATCTTTGCTTTTTTTTTTTACTTGTTTTACACGTTAAGTCAACTTGAGTCTCCCGCTGCGCAGATCTGTCAGTGTACCCAGGGGCGCCGTATGGGGGGTAAAAGTTGGTACAATTCCAGGGGCCCTTGACTGAAAGGGGCCCGAGATTGGGCTTTTTTTTATTTTTATTTTTTTCATGGTGTGGTGGGCCCCTGATAATAATACATTAATGGTAGTAGCTTTGTTTTTACTTGTTTTAACAGTAAAACTTAAATATTATATTATTATTCTTCAACAGCCCCGTGTCTACGGTAGAGTCCTTCAGGTTCCTGGGAACCACCATCTCACATGACCTGAAGTGGGAGCACAACATCACCTCCATCCTCAAAAAGGCCCAGCAGAGACTGTACTTCCTACGCCAGTTGAGGAAGCTGGACCTGCCTCAGGAGCTGCTGATCCAGTTCTACACTGCAGTCATTGAGTCCATCCTGTGTACATCCATCACAGTCTGGTTTGGAGCAGCCACAAGGCAGGACAGGAACAGGCTGCAGCGAACAGTGAGGACAGCTGAGAAAGTCATTGGGGCTTCACTGCCCTCCATTCAGGACTTGTACCACGCAAGAACCAGGAAACGGGCTGGAAAAATCACCACAGACTCCACACACCCGGGTCACAACATGTTCCAACTTCTCCCGTCTGGCAGACGCTACAGATCTCTGTCCACTAAGACTGTCAGACACAAGAACAGTTTCTTCCCCCAGGCCATCACCATCATCAACAGCTGATCATCAGACATCCATCAGCGTGACCCCCAACCCATTCACAACCCCCATGTGATGTGAATCCTTATGTATTTTGTGTATTATTTGTACGTTTTTTTTTTTAATGTAAAGTATCTGTATAGTTTTTAGCATTTTTAGAGAGACACTTTCTAGAGAGACACGAACAGCCGGAAACAAATTCCTTGTGTGTGTCAACATACTTGGCCAATAAACCTGATTCTGATTCTGATTCTGATTATCTCTCCCAGACCAAAAAGCAAACATCAACATATTTAACAACATCCCCCTGTATCTGCATGAAATGGTATGTTCAGTACAGCAGGACAGATTCTCTCTCCCAAAAGATCCAGACTGGACTCAAAAAACTTTGAAAACCAACTTCTTCTGAACTTGAACAAGAAATTCTTGCTGCAATATTAAAATGTGTCAGTTCATGATGTTAGGAGACAAGAGATTTCTCCAAATGTCTCGACACTCGATCCAAGTTTTGAAAAGTGTGTCAGGAAGTTAAAATATTGTTCATTATTGACCCTAGCTGCTTGACGCTGCGGTGCAGTCAGAAGCAAGAAGGCTCGGCGCTGGGCTCTGTGTGACTTGAGGCATGAAAATGTTGGGTTTCCAGAAGTTTGTTCCTACCTTGTTCATAGATCTGCTGTTTTCACTAATTTGAGGTGATGATGACAATATATTTTAATCTAATTTGAATGTAAAGTTATACACGATGTAAGGTAGATTTTTGTAAATGTTATATAGTTACAATTTACAAATGTATATTTAAGTGTCTTTTATCTTTCAAGAATGTTTAGAGAATTTTTGTTTTGAATTTGTGCAATAAAAATAGAGATTAATATATGGCTTTTAGTGCATTTTTATGTGTAGTTTTTAATCTTGCTTTAAATAGTGAATTGCATACTCTATGCAGACGGTTGCATGTACAATTCACTAACAGTAAATATTGTGCTAGTACCAGTATTGGACCAAAGGAAGCAAGCCTTTAATGTTATTTATGTAAAACTTTTGCTGGATCAGTTAGCAGAGGTGGAGAAAGTACTCAAACACTGTACTTAAGTAAAAGTACAAATAAACAGACAAAAATGTACTCTAGTAAAAGTAGAACCATATTAATATTTTTACTTAAGTAAAAGTAAATAAGTACTTGCTTTTAAAAATACTTAAAGTATTAAAGTAAAAGTACTTGCTGAATGTATTACCTAATGCAGTGGTCTACAATACCATTAAGTGTACATACTCTATGTATATTTTCTGTAATACATTAATAGTGTTGAGTCATTTTAATGAACAATGCTGCAGATAATACATGTTTTTATTGTGTTTACCCTGTGACACAGTTCACACTTAGACTTGTGATTCTGTGCATCAGAATTTCAGGGATGAGTTAAATACCATTAAGCAAACTAAGAAAGAGGAATGATTATATCTTTGAAAGTTTTTATTTAACATAAAACAAAACCAATGTGTCATTTTAACAGCACTAAACACATTTAAGTAAAAGTTGTCTGCCTGAAAAAAAGGAGCATTAGACCTAACAAAGGAACAGGTTCTGATCAGTTCTGCAGTTTGTCATCAACTCTAGTTAAAATATGTCAACCTTGTAATGGGTCAATAGTGAACAATATTTTAACTTCCTGACACATTTTCAAAACTTGGACCTGAGTGTCGAGACATTTGGAGAAATCTCTTGTCTCCTAACATCATGAACTGACACATTTTAATATTGCAGCAAGAATTTCTTGTTCAAGTTCAGAAGAAGTTGGTTTTCAAAGTTTTTTGAGTCCAGTCTGTCTCTTTTGGGAGAGAGAATCTGTCCTGCTGTACTGAACAGTCTTTCAATAACATTTCAATAAGGCCTTGGGTGTTGTGTATCTTCTGGCTGAATCTCTGTAGTGGAATCCATTTTGTGTGTGTTAGTGGTGCTGTGGGTGCTCCCTGCTCAATGACATATACGTCACTGGTCCAGCTCTTCTTGAAGGCAGGTCTAATGTTACCTGTCCACTTTGCAGTGATTCAATGGACCAACTCTCTCAACATCAGTTACTTTCAAACTAACGACAAATCAAAAAGCTGCAACGTGAATGTAACTTGTAACTCAACACATTATAGAAATGTAGTGTAGTAGAAAGTACAGATACTTTATGTAAAATGTAGTGCAGTAAAAGTAAAAGTACCCACATTTAATTCTACTTAAGTAAAGTACAAATACTGTACATGAAAAATATACTTAAGTACAGTAACAAAGTATTTGTACTTAGTTACATCCCACCACTGTCAGTTAAATTCTAGAGATGTGGCAAAAGCAGCTGTGCAGGGGGGCCCAATTGGATTTTTTTGTCATGGGGCCCAATATTCCTAGCGGCCCCCCTGAGTGTGCCTCTTCCTCTTCAGCTGCGTGGCTTCAGCTGCGTTCCTCGCGCGGCTGCACACGCCCCTTTTTATCTCCCAAGTTCAACCACACCTGAAAACCTGCATGATACTGCCCAAAATCAGCTTTAAAAAGTGGAAATATGGAATGATTTTAATAATGAAATAACAAGCATCTGTTCTACAAAACAGTTTGCTACATCTATTTTTTAATATTATTTACTATTTTTTCATGTAGAGAAAAACAAACATTTTGGTTATGTTACAATCTGACTATCTAAAGGACATTCTTATTCCATATTCATCCACCCGGTCTCTACGATCACAGAACAGTAATCTACTTCACCTTCCACAAACCAAATTAAGGACCATGGGAGGCCGGGCATTCTGTGTGGCTGCCCCCCACCTGTGGAACTCCCTCCCTGACTACCTGAGAGCTCCACAGTCACTGGTTGACTTTAAAAAAGGCTTAAAGAATTTTCTTTTTAAGCGTGCCTACTCTGCCTCCACATGATTTTATCTTTGATCTTGGTTGATATTATTATTGATTTTGCTTGTTTTATCACTTGCTTTTATTTGATCTTTGATTTTTGTTGCACTTTGTAGCACTTTGAGATTTTTGTTAATGAAAAGTGCGTTATGAATTAAATTCATTATTATTATTATTACTGTTGCTAACAAGGCTAACAACGTACGTTTAAACCCACTAGGATGTACATATGGGGATAACAACTAATAATGGCCATTTAATGGCTGATAACATTTGAAGCAGGTATTACTCCTTTGTCAGGCGGTCATCATTATCTGCATGTGGCTCTCACACTGGTTCATCTTCATCTATAAATCCCTCCTTGATCTGCTTCCTTCTTATATCTCCTCCCACATGTCACGTCATCAGTGCAGTTACAACGTGCGCTCTCAGGACATCATTACCTGCAGCGTTCCCTCAGTGCGGACTGAACTTGGCAAAAAAGCCATCAGTAGTCATCGCTTTACGTAGATGTTTTTGTTTCATTTTTATATTGTTTCTTCTATTTACTTTTTATTTTATAACATATGATTTTTATATGATTGTCTATTGATGTCTGTACCTCATGTGTTCTTTGTTTAAAACAGCTCTCTCTTGTAAATGAGTCCTGGAGGCTCAGTGAAACTAACCTGTATAATTAAAGGTTGCATAAATGAATGAATGAATGAATGAATGAATGAATGAATGAATGAATGAATGGATTTTTATTTCAAATTTAAAAAACATAAAAGAAAAATTTAAAGAGACAACACTACCTCATACATATACTGTGTACATTAACTTATATGCTGCTGTGCCACTCTTTGCAAATGTCAATGCTAGAACCTTCAGTTTATTTTATAGATATACTTTTTATACTTTTTTTATACTACTATGCAAAAACTCAGGACAGTATTACACTTTTATTATTTCATTTTATGCTTATGTTCATTGGGTGTTTGGTGTTTCAGTGTTGATGTAAATTTTCATACTTTTATACTAGGTGAGCCGCCTGGCCTTGTGGTGCGGACACAACAATCTCACTCTCAACGTGGAGAAGACAAAGGAGATTGTTGTGGACTTCAGGAAGAAGGATGCCCAACATGCCCCTCTGACCATCAACAGCACCGCAGTGGAGAGAGTAGACAGCACCAAGTTCCTGGGAGTGCACGTCTCAAAGGACCTGTCCTGGAGCAGGAACACTGCAGCACTGGCAAAGAAGGCTCACCAGCGTCTCTACTTTCTCCGCAAGCTGAAAAGGGCTGGAGCTTCAACCCCCATCATGAGCACCTTCTACAGAGGTGCCATAGAAAGTGTCCTGACCAGCTGCATCACTGTGTGGTTTGGTGCATGTACTGCATCCTGCCGCAAGAGCCTCCAGCGCATTGTGAGAGCAGCTGAGAAGATCGTGGGCACCTCCTTGCCCTCACTGCAGGACTTACACAGCAAACGCCTCACTCGGAAAGCCCACTGCATGGCAGGTGATCCCACACACCCACTACACAGCTGCTTCAGACTGCTGCCATCAGGGAGGAGACTGAGGAGTCTCCAGGCTCGAACCAGCAGACTGAGAGACAGCTCTGTTCATCAGGCAGTCAGGATGCTAAACACTCTGCCTGCTCTGCCCCCCCTCCCATTTGAACTGCCTTAACACTAAAACTTTCTCACACATTACCACACAACACAAAGATTTTAACACTGGACTCTGTGTCATCAAACGGGTTATTCACTAAACTCTCGGTCATGTGCTCATACAGTTTGCACTACTTCTCATACTTGCACTAATGTTTGTATTACATCACTGCCTATAGTCATAATACTGTTTACATTCTCTGTTTACATTTATTAATACTGTTTACTTTTATTACTACTGCTTACATTTAATTACTACTGTTTACATTTACAGTACACTACTCTAATATCTACACCACTGCTGATACATATACAGTGTGCTCTGAACGGTCTTATTTAGGGATGCCCAATGTGCCTTACTGCATATGCCACTTTTTGCCTCTATAACAACATCAACTACTACCTCATACATATACTGTGCACATTAACTCATACGCTGCTTTGCCACTTTGCAAATGTCAATGCTAGAAACCTTTAGTTTATTTTAGTTATACTTTTTATACTCTTTTTTATACTAGTATGCAAAAACTCAGGACAGTATTATGTTCATTAAATGTTTAATGTTTTAGTTTTAGTTTTAGAGTTGGTGTAAATTTTCATACTCTTATACCACTATGCAAAAACTCAGGACAGTGTTAGTTTTACTATTTTATGCTTATGTCTATTATTATATGTTTCAGTGTTTCAATGTTTAGATGTTTACTGTTGCACCGAGGGACTGAGAGAAACGCAATTTCGGTCCTGTGTATGTCCTGTACAGTACATATTGCAGATCTGACAATAAAGTTGACTTTGACTTTGACTTTGACTAATATGAAAAAACTCAGGACAGTGTTACACTTTTACAATTTTATGCTTATGTTTATTAAATGTTTTAGTGTTCAGTGTTTAGATAGTTACTGTTGCACCGAGAGACTGAGAGAAATGCAATTTCAATCCTGTGTATGTCCTGTACTTATTGCAGTTTTGACAATAAAGTTGACTTTGACTTTGACATATACATTTTGTACTTTTTTTCCCCTCAGAAAGCCATTTGTATGAAAAGGTGTACCTGTAATTTAAAGTAAAACTCATATTTTCCACTGCTTTCTATAAATTGATGATTCTAATTCTGTTTTTCATTACAATTAGACCTTCTTAATTTATATACATTGCATCATATTTACAGCAGAATTTAATATTAATAGCATATTTAACACCTGTTTTTCACAGATGTTCTAAAGACCATCAACACCCTCCTCCTCCATATAACAGCTCAAAATTATGTTTCCTTTTTTTAAACTAATTTATGTCTGTGCAGTGTTTCAACTCAGCATTTAACACATTAAAACCCACACAGATTTATATATACTTTCCATGCAGTATACAGATGTGCAGACACAGTTTATATATATATATATATATATATATATATATATATATATATATATATATATATATATATATATATATATATATATATATATATATATATATATATATATATATATATATATATATATATATATATGTAACCTCATCAAATGGTGAATTCGTTCAGAATAAATCAGGTCTGCGTTGTGTTATTAAGGACCAGGAGACAGGATGAGGTGAAACGTTGTTTATCTGTACAGAACAGAATATGGACTGATCATAAATCAGGTTCATCACAGCGGGTACAGCACCTCATGCCCATCTTGTATTAACTGGCCAACTGCCGTATTTACAACATTAATATTAAACAGAAATACAAATAAATAAAATAATGTGTACCTGTACAGAACAGAATATGGACTGATCATAAATCAGGTTCATCACAGCGGGTACAGCACCTTATGAGGAAAATCATTTCATGTCAGCATCAAGCTAACATAATATTTTACTGGAGCGTTTAACTCAGTGGACCTACCTCATGCCCATCTTGTATTAACTGGCAATGAGATGTCTGTGTTCACAATATTTATAACCGCCAATCAGCCAGAGGGGGCGCTGTTTCACCCATTACACATGAACCTAAACTTGGAAGTAATGACAAGTGGAATTATATTCAATATTAACTATGTTACACTCCCTCCTGCTGAATTCCACTTGCCCCATTACAACAACCAAAACAAAACAACCAAATGAAAGCAAGTAAGAGAAAAAAAAAAACAGTACAGGCACATATACATAAATGGAATAAGACCACTATTCAATTGCACAGGAAACCAATATACAACCACCGTTTCCAAAATCGCTTGTGAGGTACAATCACATCAAATTCACAGTTACAAACACCCAGTCACTAGACTATCCTGAGAGGATCAGTATGAGAAAAGGTTGGCCAAACCCCATCTACATACATAAGGGAAAAAAAAATATGCCCATTTACATATTTTGTTAATGTGTAACTGCAAACTCACCTCCCAAATAGCAAAACAAACATGAAATATGAAAATTGTTACAACACCTCTAGGTCAAAGTTGAAACAAATTAAACTGTAGTTTTTTTTTCATATACAAGAACTTATCAGACTAATGCTGTTCTTTGGTGCATCATTTCAATAAATCTGGTCACTGGTCTCAACAACCGTCCAGCTCTAGATCTACGGTCAGTCGCACCATCAACTACTGTCACTGTAGTAGTTACTGTAGCAGGTATGTCAGTGAGAGTGTCAGTAACAGGAGCCGGAAATGTCTCTGGGCAAGCCGTCAGGACTGCTGAGCAACCAGAGTCTGCTGAACTGCTGTCCGTCAACGCAGGTCCTGTGGCTCCTTCCAGCACGGTGCCCTCCACCTGCTCAGCATCCTCCACATCTGTCTCACTGCCTGCTCCCAAAGGTAGGTCAGATACCCACGCTCTTGTTCTAAACTCTGCTGAGTCAGAAATAGCATCACTGATGGCTGACCTCCCAGCACTTGGGTCAAGTGAACTTGATGTTTGAGATAGTACAGCCTCCTCCTGGTCATCATGGTTGTCCTCAGGTAGAGGCAGAAAGTTTACTGGCATTATCAGATTGCGGTGGACCACTTTTACTTGGCCTGTAGTGGGATTCTGGATCCTGAAAGTGTGGTTCTCATCATCTTTTCCAATCACCACATACACCGTGCTATCCCAGCGGTCAGCAAGCTTCCTTTTTCCAGGTCCTCCTTTGTTGGCCAGCAGCACTCTGTCGTTCACTTCCACAAGTACACCACGTACTCTCCGGTTGTATAGCTCAGTGTGACGCTGGAGCTGTTTAGTTGCCGTTAACTGGGCTACAGCCATAGCTTCTCTCATGTCCTTTCGTAGTGACTCCACGTAGCGATCATAGTCCACCACCTCCGGATCACTGAGCACTGAACCAAAGATGACGTCCACCGGAAGACGTGGCACCCTTCCAAACATGAGCAGGAATGGAGCATATCCTGTCGTCTCATGCACGGTACAATTGTAGGCAAATGTCAGAGATTTCAGGGCCTCAGGCCAACGATGTTTAGCTCTTGGTGGCAATGCTCGAATCATGTTGCCTAGAGTCCGGTTCATTCTCTCACATGAGCCATTACCCATAGGGTGATAAGGTGTAGTGTGGGACTTTTGCACGCCTGCCACATTCAGTAACTCTGCAATAAGCAAACTCTCAAAAGTGGCCCCCTGATCGGAATGTAGTCGCTTGGGAAACCCATAGATGCTGAAATAATTGTTCCACAGCTGGTGTGCGACTGCTTTAGCTGACTGATTGGGGCACAAGAAAGCGTGTGCCATCTTTGTGAAGTGGTCAGTAGCTACTAACACATCCAGTGAACTGTTTGAAGAATCCTCAGCAGTCCAGAAATCAATACTGACAAGTTCAAGAGGTTCAGAGGTCCTTATGTTTTTCAAAGGAGCTCTGGCTTCTGGCTCTGGCGACTTGCTGACAACACATCGTCTGCAGTGTTGTACATACTCAGTAACATCACGCACTAGGCCAATCCAATAAAATCTCTGTCTCGTCAAGTACAGGGTCCGTTGCTGACCCTGATGACCAGCCTCATCGTGAACACCTTGTAACACCTTCTGGCGCAGTGAGCGTGGGACCACAAAAAGGTAGGACTTTTTCTTTGTGACAGGGTTTTTAGCTACCCGTTGCAGGACTCCATCTCTCAATACAAGCTTTTCCCAGCCTTTCAAAAGCTTGAGGACTTCTGATGACTCCTTGACACGTTCTCTTCTGGAAGGTCTCCACTTTCTCTCTACAAAGAACATCACCCTACTTAGAACTGGGTCATTTCTCTGTTTCTCCTGCAACACTTCAAGTGAGAGCACCTCAGAGTTGACCTGTGGGGTTGTTAGAACAGTCTGTGAGAACTGTGGCAGGAGAAGAGCATGCGGGTACACCACAGGACCACTCTCACTGCATCCCTGGAGCACAGCAGCAACCTCCAATGATGATACTGCTCCTGTCTTAACAACTGCCACACCCTGAGAAATCTGTTGGTCACACTCAGCTACTTCAGGTGGGTTAGCTGACCAGCGAAACACCTCCTGGACTCCATTAGCACCAACCACTGCAGCCTCTGCCAGCAGCTTGTCATAAGGCACTCTCGTCAAACGGTGAGGCATACTAGGCTGTACGAAGGGCTCTCTGCTAAGGGCGTCAGCCACCACATTCTTTGATCCAGGAATGTACTTGATGTTGAACTGGAATGGCGCCAACTTAGCGATCCACCTCTGCTCACACGCGTCCAGCCGAGCCTTGGACAGGATGTAGGTTAGCGGATTATTGTCCGTCCACACGGTGAATTGATGGCCTCTCAACCAATGATGGAACTTGTCACACACTGCCCATTTTAATGCGAAAAATTCTAGTCGGTGTGCAGGATATTTGGATTGGGCATAACTCAACGATTTACTTGCAAAAGCAATTGGTCTGGCCGTTGAACCACCTGCAGGCACTTGTGATAGGACTGCGCCAAGTCCGTCGGTAGAGGCATCCACAGACAGGAGAAAGGGCTCACTGAAGTTTGGGTGGGCCAGCACCACACAATCTAGCAAAGCTTGCTTCAGTTGATGAAAAGCGTGCTGACAATCTGTCGTCCAATCCTCAGCACGGAGCTGTTTGCGAATTTGGCGGCGTTTTCTCCCACTTCCACGTGGACCTTTAGAGCATGAGATTAGCCGAAACAACGGTTTGGCTATGGCAGAACACCCTTCAATAAACTGCTGGTAGTAGACTACCATGCCAAGAAAGGAACGGATCTTCTTCTGGGAGGGAATATTTGTGCCAATTTCCATAAGGTCAGACTCGGTGATGGTGGTGATAGCAGTCACTTTATCAGGGTCAGACTGGATCCCATCTATGCTGATGATATGACCAAGAAACTTCACTGACCTCCTCAGAAAGTGACATTTCTTTGGGGCGAGCTTTAGGTTATGGCTCTGGAGTCTCTGGAAGACCATGTGCAGACGCTCCAGCGCTAGGTCTTCTGTTGGAGCAAACACCAGGACATCATCCAGATAGCACAACAAGCTCATGAAGTTCTGGTCACCGAAGATGTTTAGCATCATTCTCATGAATGTGGCGGGACTATTACAGAGTCCTTGAGGCATTCGATTATACTCATACAATCCAAAAGGCGATGAAAAGGCAGTGTACTTTCGGTCAGCTTCATGCACTTCCACATTGTAATAGCCAGAGGTCAAATCCATGGTTGAGAAAAAGGCATTGCCCCCCAGAGCTGCTAGAGCATCAGCTGGATGAGGGAGTGGGTGAGCATCCTTGACAGTGCGTGCATTGATCCATCGGAAATCATTACAGATACGTAGGTCACCCGACTTCTTCCACACGATCACTAATGGAGATGCAAATTCACTGCTAGACTTTCGTATGATGTCACGCTCTTCCATCTCATCCAATGCCTCTCTCAATTTTTCATACTGGGTTGGTGGTATGCGCCTACATGGCAATCGAAATGGTTTCTCATCCATGACTC
>JBBPBX010040380.1:0-29399 GCA_038048925.1 Garcialebias charrua
TACCAAAATCAGTATGATCGATCATTGCCCACCCCTTGAACAGGTGTTTATGCTAATTAGCAAATCGCTACAGAAACGGCTCAAGAGCGCCCCCTAGAAATATTCAAAATACCCTCTGCATTGACCTTAGTTTGACGTAGAATCATGAAATTTGGTACACTTGTCCAACTCACCAAGATGCACAGAAAACCCTCTGGCACCAATGTTGTACGATAAATGGTAAGGCGGCCATTTTGGAACGATGACCAAATTTTCACCCCTTTTTGGCCGTTTACAGCCTCTGCATTTCAACGAACTCCTCCTAGGGATTTCGCTCGATTTGATTCAAACTTGGCCAGTTTCTTTATAAGGCACGGGGGAACAAATATTTTCAAAACTGTGCGTTTTCATGCATGATGAAGGGGCGGGGCCAGACCTCAAAGTTGGACATCTCGCCATGAAAAACGAAACGCTTATAGCTCTTACACGAAAACTGTCTAATACATCAAACCTTCAGTGATTGACCCACATCCGGTCCCCTGCAAAACTGTATGGTCAAATCATGACATCACTTAAGCCACGCCCCCTGACAACAGGAAGTGTAAAGTTTTACGTTGAACGGTCCATATGGGATCCCTGTTACCTAATCAGCGTGACATTGTATCCAGTCACCGAAGACATGTTGGTGTAACAAGCTTTCCAGCACTGTTCGTTTTGGGTGGAGCAAGTGGGCGTGGTGACGTGGCGAAGTAAGACGTAACGCCGTCACAATACGTTTGGTTCTAAACTCCACAGATTTGATCTGAGGAGTACCAAAATCATTATGATCGATCATTACCCACCCCTTGAACAGGTGTTTATGCTAATTAGCAAATAGCCTCCATAGCGCCCCCTAGATTATTCAAACTGTTGTATCTCAGTGATACATCATCCGATCTGAACCAGATTTATTGTGCATCATCAGTGAGCCCTTGTGGACACATTGATATGGTGGGCTAACATTTGACTCAAGTGCGCCCCCTAGATTATTTATATAGTTATATCTCAGTGATACATCATCCGATCTGAACCAGATTTATTGTGCATCATCAGTGAGCCCTTGTGGACACATTGATATGGTGGGCTAACATATGACTCCAGAGCGCCCCCTAGATTATTCAAACTGTTATATCTCAGTGATACATCATCCGATCTGAACCAGATTTATTGTGCATCATCAGTGAGCCCTTGTGGACACATTGATATGGTGGGCTAACATTTGACTCAAGTGCGCCCCCTACATTACTTCTATAGTTATATCTCAGTGATACATCATCCGATCTGAACCAGATTTATTGTGCATCATCAGTGAGACCTTGTGGACACATTGATATTGTGGTTCAACATATGACTCCAGAGCGCCCCCTAGATTATTCAAACTGTTATATCTCAGTGAGACATCATCCGATCTGAACCAGATTTATTGTTCATCATCAGTGAGCCCTTGTGGACACATTGATATTGTGGTTTAACATTTGACTCAAGTGCGCCCCCTACATTATTTCTATGGTTATATCTCAGTGATACATCATCCGATCTGAACCAGATTTATTGTGATTCATCAGTGAACACTTCTACACACATTGATAATGTTATGTAAATTTTTACTCCATAGCGCCCCCTATATTATTACTACAGTTATATCTTAGTGATACATTATCCGATCTGCACAATATTTATTATGCTTTATCAGTGAACACTTCGACACACATTGATAATGTTATGTAAATTTTTACTCCATAGCGCCCCCTATATTATTACTACAGTTATATCTTAGTGATACATTATCCGATCTGCACGAGATTTATTATGATTCATCAGTGAACACTTCTACACACATTGATAATGGTATGTAAATTTTTACTCCATAGCGCCCCCTGTATTATTACTACAGTTATATCTTAGTGATACATTATCCGATCTGCATGAGATTTATTGTGATTCATCAGTGAACACTTCTACACACATTGATAATGGTATGTAAATTTTTACTCCATAGCGCCCCCTATATTATTACTACAGTTATATCTCAGTGATACATTATCCGATCTGCACGAGATTTATTGTGCTTTATCAGTGAACACTTCGACACACATTGATAATGGTATGTAAATTTTTACTCCATAGCGCCCCCTATATTATTACTACAGTTATATCTCAGTGATACATTATCCGATCTGCACGAGATTTATTGTGAATCATCAGTGAACACTTCTACACACATTGATATGGTAGGTAAAATTTGACTCAAGAGCGCCCCCTACATTATTACTACAGTTATATCTCAGTGATACATCATCCGATCTGAACCAAATTTATTGTGAATAATCAGTGAACACTTCGACACACATTGATAATGGGATGTAAAATATAACTCCATAGCGCCCCCTAGATTATTAAAACAGTTATATCTCAGTGAGACATCATCCGATCTGAACCAGATTTATTGTGTATCATCAGTGAGACCTTGTGGACACATTGATATTGTGGTTTAACATGTGACTCCAGAGCGCCCCCTAGATTATTCAAACTGTTATATCTCAGTGAGACATCATCCGATCTGAACCAGATTTATTGTGCGTGTGCACCCCTGGTGCGGAGTAGACACGAGAGACTTCGAAATGGCGACCGAGCGGACGAGCTGGAGCTCGCGCGGTCGCCTCAATAAGGTCCGAGCGGCGCTAAGCTGCGAGGGCCTCAACGCCGCTTGCGGCTTTAATTATTATTATTATTTTTTTTTTTTTTTTTCTTCCCCCCAAAGAAGTGGCCTTTTGGAGGCTTTATCATATACGAAAACTCACCAAATTTGGCGGACTCGTCAGGACTGGTGAAAAATTACGTATTTTGGGGGCGTGGCAAAAATCGCCACAGAAACGGCTCAAGAGCGCCCCCTAGAAATTTTCAAAATACCCTCCGCATTGACCTTAGTTTGACGTAGAATCATGAAATTTGGTACACTTGTCCAACTCACCAAGATGCACAGAAAACCCTCTTGCACCAACGCTGTACGATAAATGGTAAGGCGGCCATTTTGGAACGATGACCAAATTTTCACCCCTTTTTGGCCGTTTACAGCCTCCGCATTTGAACGAACTCCTCCTATGAATTTCGCTCGATTTGGTTCAAACTTGGCCAGTTTCTTCATAAGGCACGGGGGAACAAACAATATCAAAATTGTGCGTTTTCATGAATGCTGAAGGGGCGGGGCCAGACGTCAAAGTTGGACATCTCGCCATGAAAAACGAAACGCTTACAGCTCTTACACGAAAAAAGTCTAATACATCAAACCTTCAGTTATTGACCCACATCCGGTCCCCCGCAAAACTGTATGGTCAAATCATGACATCACTTAAGCCACGCCCCCTGACAACAGGAAGTGTAAAGTTTTACGTTGAACGGTCCATATCGGACCCCTGTTACCTAATCAGCGTGGCATTGTGTCCAGTGACCGAAGACATGTTGGTGTAACAAGCATTCCAATACTGTTCGTTTTTGGTGGAGCATGTGGGCGTGGCGACGTGGCGAAGTAAGACATAACGCCATCACCATACGTTTGGTTCTAAAATCCACAGATTTGATCCGAGGAGTACCAAAATCAGTATGATCGATCATTGCCCACCCCTTGAACAGGTGTTTATGCTAATTAGCAAATCGCTACAGAAACGGCTCAAGAGCGCCCCCTAGAAATATTCAAAATACCCTCTGCATTGACCTTAGTTTGACGTAGAATCATGAAATTTGGTACACTTGTCCAACTCACCAAGATGCACAGAAAACCCTCTGGCACCAATGTTGTACGATAAATGGTAAGGCGGCCATTTTGGAACGATGACCAAATTTTCACCCCTTTTTGGCCGTTTACAGCCTCTGCATTTCAACGAACTCCTCCTAGGGATTTCGCTCGATTTGATTCAAACTTGGCCAGTTTCTTTATAAGGCACGGGGGAACAAATATTTTCAAAACTGTGCGTTTTCATGCATGATGAAGGGGCGGGGCCAGACCTCAAAGTTGGACATCTCGCCATGAAAAACGAAACGCTTATAGCTCTTACACGAAAACTGTCTAATACATCAAACCTTCAGTGATTGACCCACATCCGGTCCCCTGCAAAACTGTATGGTCAAATCATGACATCACTTAAGCCACGCCCCCTGACAACAGGAAGTGTAAAGTTTTACGTTGAACGGTCCATATGGGATCCCTGTTACCTAATCAGCGTGACATTGTATCCAGTCACCGAAGACATGTTGGTGTAACAAGCTTTCCAGCACTGTTCGTTTTGGGTGGAGCAAGTGGGCGTGGTGACGTGGCGAAGTAAGACGTAACGCCGTCACAATACGTTTGGTTCTAAACTCCACAGATTTGATCTGAGGAGTACCAAAATCATTATGATCGATCATTACCCACCCCTTGAACAGGTGTTTATGCTAATTAGCAAATAGCCTCCATAGCGCCCCCTAGATTATTCAAACTGTTGTATCTCAGTGATACATCATCCGATCTGAACCAGATTTATTGTGCATCATCAGTGAGCCCTTGTGGACACATTGATATGGTGGGCTAACATTTGACTCAAGTGCGCCCCCTAGATTATTTATATAGTTATATCTCAGTGATACATCATCCGATCTGAACCAGATTTATTGTGCATCATCAGTGAGCCCTTGTGGACACATTGATATGGTGGGCTAACATATGACTCCAGAGCGCCCCCTAGATTATTCAAACTGTTATATCTCAGTGATACATCATCCGATCTGAACCAGATTTATTGTGATTCATCAGTGAACACTTCTATACACATTGATAATGGTATGTAAATTTTTACTCCATAGCGCCCCCTATATTATTACTACAGTTAGATCTTAGTGATACATTATCCGATCTGCACGGGATTTATTATGATTCATCAGTGAACACTTCTACACACATTGATAATGGTATTTAAATTTTTACTCCATAGTGCCCCCTGTATTATTACTACAGTTATATCTTAGTGATACATTATCCGAGCTGCACGAGATTTATTGTGATTAATCAGTGAACACTTCTATACACATTGATAATGGTATGCAAATTTTTACTCCATAGCGCCCCCTATATTATTACTACAGTTATATCTCAGTGATACATTATCCAATCTACACAAGATTTATTGTGCTTTATCAGTGAACACTTCGATACACATTGATAATGGTATGTAAATTTTTACTCCATAGCGTCCCCTATATTATTACTACAGTTATATCTTAGTGATACATTATCCGATCTGCACGAGATTTATTGTGCTTTATCAGTGAACACTTCGACACACATTGATAATGGTATGTAAATTTTTACTCCATAGCGCCCCCTATATTATTACTACAGTTATATCTTAGTGATACATTATCCGATCTGCACGAGATTTATTGTGATTCATCAGTGAACACTTCTACACACATTGATAATGGTATGTAAATTTTTACTCCATAGCGCCCCCTGTATTATTACTACAGTTATATCTTAGTGATACATTATCCGATCTGCACGAGATTTATTGTGCTTTATCAGTGAACACTTCGACACACATTGATAATGGTATGTAAATTTTTACTCCATAGCGCCCCCTATATTATTACTACAGTTATATCTTAGTGATACATTATCCGATCTGCACGAGATTTATTGTGATTAATCAGTGAACACTTCTATACACATTGATAATGGTATGCAAATTTTTACTCCATACCGCCCCCTATATTATTACTACAGTTATATCTCAGTGATACATTATCCAATCTACACAAGATTTATTGTGCTTTATCAGTGAACACTTCGATACACATTGATAATGGTATGTAAATTTTTACTCCATAGCGTCCCCTATATTATTACTACAGTTATATCTTAGTGATACATTATCCGATCTGCACGAGATTTATTGTGCTTTATCAGTGAACACTTTGACACACATTGATAATGGTATGTAAATTTTTACTCCATAGCGCCCCCTATATTATTACTACAGTTATATCTTAGTGATACATTATCCGATCTGCACGAGATTTATTGTGATTCATCAGTGAACACTTCTACACACATTGATAATGTATGTAAATTTATACTCCATAGCGCCCCCTATATTATTACTACAGTTATATCTCAGTGATACATTATCCGATCTGCACGATATTTACTATGTTTCATCAGTGAGACCTTGTGGACACATTGATATTGTGGTTTAACATATGACTCAAGAGCGCCCCCTAGATTATTCAAATTGTTATATCTCAGTGAGACATCATCCGATCTGAACCAGATTTATTGTGCATCATCAGTGAGTCCTTGTGGACACATTGATATGGTGGGCTAACATTTGACTCAAGTGCGCCCCCTACATTATTTCTATAGTTATATCTCAGTGATACATCATCCGATCTGAACCAAATTTATTGTGAATAATCAGTGAGCCCTTGTGGACACATTGATATTGTGGTTTAACATATAACTCCATAGCCCCCCTAGATTATTCAAACTGTTATATCTCAGTGAGACATCATCCGATCTGAACCAGATTTATTGTGTATCATCAGTGAGACCTTGTGGACACATTGATATTTAACATGTGACTCCAGAGCGCCCCCTAGATTATTCAAACTGTTATATCTCAGTGAGACATCATCCGATCTGAACCAGATTTATTGTGCGTGTGCACCCCTGGTGCGGAGTAGACACGAGAGACTTCGAAATGGCGACCGAGCGGACGAGCTGGAGCTCGCGCGGTCGCCTCAATAAGGTCCGAGCAGCGCTAAGCTGCGAGGGCCTCAACGCCGCTTGCAGCTTTAATTATTATTATTTTTATTCTAGTCCCTCTTGAAGTGGCTTTTTGGGGGCTTTATCATATATGAAAACTCACCAAATTTGGCGGACTCGTCAGGACTGGTGAAAATTTACGTATTTTGGGGGCGTGGCAAAAAACGCAACAAAAACGGCTCAAGAGCGCCCCCTAGAAATTTTCAAAATACCCTCCGCATAGACTTAGTTTGACGTAGAATCGTGAAATTTGGTACACTGGTCCAACTCACCAAGATGCACAGAAAACCCTCTGGCACCAACGCTGTACGATAAATGGTAAGGCGGCCATTTTGGAACGATGACCAAATTTTTACACCTTTTTGGCCGTTTACAGCCTCCGCATTTGAACGAACTCCTCCTAGGGATTTCGCTCGATTTGGTTCAAACTTGGCCAGTTTCTTCATAAGGCACGGGGGAACAAACAATATCAAAATTGTGCGTTTTCATGAATGCTGAAGGGGCGGGGCCAGACGTCAAAGTTGGACATCTCGCCATGAAAAACGAAACGCTTACAGCTCTTACACGAAAAGAGTCTAATACATCAAACCTTCAGTGATTGACGCACATCCGGTCCCCTGCATTACTGAATGGTCAAATCATGACATCACTTAAGCCACGCCCCCTGACAACAGGAAGTGTAAAGTTTTACTTTGAAAGGTCCATATCGGACCCGTGTTACCTAATCAGCGTGACATTGTGTCCAGTGACTAAAGACATGTTGGTGTAACAAGCTTTCCAGCACTGTTCGTTTTGGGTGGAGCAAGTGGGCGTGGCGACATGGCGAAGTAAGACGTAACGCCATAACCATACGTTTGGATCTAAAATCCACATATTTGATCCGAGGAGTACCAAAATCAGTATGATCGATCATTGCCCACCCCTTGAACAGTGTTTATGCTAATTAGCAAATCGCTACAGAAACGGCTCAAGAGCGCCCCCTAGAAATATTCAAAATACCCTCTGCATTCACCTTAGTTTGACGTAGAATCATGAAATTTGGTACACTTGTCCAACTCACCAAGATGCACAGAAAACCCTCTGGCACCAATGTTGTACGATAAATGGTAAGGCGGCCATTTTGGAACGATGACCAAATTTTCACCCCTTTTTGGCCGTTTACAGCCTCTGCATTTCAACGAACTCCTCCTAGGGATTTCGCTCGATTTGATTCAAACTTGGCCAGTTTCTTTATAAGGCACGGGGGAACAAATGTTATCAAAACTGTGCGTTTTCATGCATGCTGAAGGGGCGGGGCCAGACCTCAAAGTTGGACATCTCGCCATGAAAAACGAAACGCTTATAGCTCTTACACGAAAACTGTCTAATACATCAAACCTTCAGTGATTGACCCACATCCGGTCCCCTGCAAAACTGTATGGTCAAATCATGACATCACTTAAGCCACGCCCCCTGACAACAGGAAGTGTAAAGTTTTACGTTGAACGGTCCATATCGGATCCCTGTTACCTAATCAGCGTGACATTGTATCCAGTCACCGAAGACATGTTGGTGTAACAAGCTTTCCAGCACTGTTCGTTTTGGGTGGAGCAAGTGGGCGTGGTGACATGGCGAAGTAAGACGTAACGCCGTCACCATACGTTTGGTTCTAAACTCCACAGATTTGATCTGAGGAGTACCAAAATCATTATGATCGATCATTACCCACCCCTTGAACAGGTGTTTATGCTAATTAGCAAATACCCTCCATAGCGCCCCCTAGATTATTCAAACTGTTGTATCTCAGTGATACATCATCCGATCTGAACCAGATTTATTGTGCATCATCAGTGAGCCCTTGTGGACACATTGATATAGTGGGCTAACATTTGACTCAAGTGCGCCCCCTACATTATTTCTATAAATATATCTCAGTGATACATCATCCGATCTGAACCAGATTTATTGTGCATCATCAGTGAGCCCTTGTGGACACATTGATATGGTGGGCTAACATTTGACTCAAGTGCGCCCCCTACATTATTTCTATAGTTATATCTCAGTGATACATCATCCGATCTGAACCAGATTTATTGTGCATCATCAGTGAGCCCTTGTGGACACATTGATATGGTGGGCTAACATATGACTCCAGAGCGCCCCCTAGATTATTCAAACTGTTATATCTCAGTGATACATCATCCGATCTGAACCAGATTTATTGTGCATCATCAGTGAGCCCTTGTGGACACATTGATATGGTGGGCTAACATTTGACTCAAGTGCGCCCCCTACATTACTTCTATAGTTATATCTCAGTGATACATCATCCGATCTGAACCAGATTTATTGTGCATCATCAGTGAACACTTCGACACACATTGATAATGTTATGTAAATTTTTACTCCATAGCACCTGAGCTTCTCACCCTATCTCTAAGGGAGAGTCCAGCCACCCTGCGGAGAAAACACCCTATCTCTATGGGAGAGTCCAGCCACCCTGCGGAGAAAACTCATTATTTTTCCGTCACTTTGCGCGGCCGTTTGGGGCCTTTAACATATTCACAAACTCACCAAACTTCACCCAAAATTGTCCCCCAACGAAAATTTTATGATTCTGGTGTAATCGCAAGTGGGCGTGGCCTAACTGCTCAACAGCGCCCCCTAACGTGAGTTGGGGAAAACCGTAAGTCGTAGAGATCTGAAACTCGGTACATATGTAGATCTCCCCAATTCAAGAAAAAAAGTACATTGGAGGTACCCTCTAAAATGCACAGGTAGGCGGCCATTTTGGGTCAAAGGTCAAATTTTGGTCATTTTTCAGTTTTACTCATGTCGAACTTTGACGAACTCCTTCTCAGGCGTTCGACCTATCGGCTTCAAACTTGGTCAGAATGCAGTTAAGGCATGGGCCTTTAAAAGTTATCAAAAAAATTGACTTTTCGTATATGTTCAGGGGGCGTGGTGGAGCGGTGAACTTGGCGTACTCGCCGAAACAAACGAAACGCTATAACTTTGACATTTAAAGGTCTATTGACACCATGCTTTATCCTAGAATAATGAAACTTGGTACACATATGTATCTCATCAGGAGCTACAAAAAAGTCTCTTGGAGCAATGGTCCAAAGCCAACAGGAAGTCGGCCATTTTAGGTCAAAGTCACAATTTGGTCTATTTCATTTACGTCATATCTGAGCGAACTCGTCCTAGAGCTTTCGAGATCCAGGCGTCAAACTCGGTCAGCACTATCTTGAGGCATTGAAGGTCAAAAGTTATCAAAAGAATTTTTCTAAGTCAAAGCATGTGGGCGTGGCCTTAGGTCAAAGTCAAATTTGGTCTATTTCATTTACGTCATATCTGAGCGAACTCGTCCTAGAGCTTTCGAGATCCAGGGGTCAAACTCAGTCAGCACTATCTTGAGGCATTGAAGGTCAAAAGTTATCAAAAGAATTTTTCTATGTCAAAGCATGTGGGCGTGGCCAAGCCTCAAATCTGGCCATTTTCCATGAAACATCAATTACGTCATATCTGAGCGAACTCGTCCTAGAGCTTTCGAGATCCAGGCGTCAAACTCGGTCAGCACTATCTTGAGGCATTGAAGGTCAAAAGTTATCAAAAGAATTTTTCTATGTCAAAGCATGTGGGCGTGGCCAAGCCTCAAATCTGGCCATTCTCCATGAAACATCAAGCTAAAATAACTTCCTAATATAAGCTCCCAGCTACACCAAATTCACTAAGATCTATATTTATCCATCCCTCGACAGGACTGCAGTCCAATATGTAGTGGGCGTGGCCTGATTCTTCCAGAGCGCCCCCTAGAATTTAGTTTAAAAATCAGCCCCCAGCCATGCTTTATCCCAGAATTATGAAACGTGGTATACATGTGTAAATTGTCAGGACCTACAAAAAAGTCTCTTGGAACCCTGGTCCAAAACAAAAACAAAGTCGGCCATTTTGGGTCAAAGGTCATTTTCCGATGTTTTTGAATTGCGTATTTAAACAAACTCCTCTTAGTGATTTTGAAGGATTGCCTTTAAACTTGGTTAACATGCCCTTAACACATTGGACAGTAAAAGTTATCAAAAGTTTGCGTTTTCGTTTATGCTAAAGGGGCGTGGCCAGGCCTCAAACTTGCGCTTCATGCGTCCCCTACATTATTTCTATAGTCCCATCTCAGTGATACATCATCCGATCTGAACCAGATTTATTGTGCATAATCAGTGAGACCTTGTGGACACATTGATATTGTTGTTTAACATATGACTCCAGAGCGCCCCCTAGATTATTCAAACTGTTATATCTCAGTGATACATCATCCGATCTGAACCAGATTTATTGTGCATCATCAGTGAGCCCTTGTGGACACATTGATATGGTGGGCTAACATTTGACTCAAGTGCGCCCCCTACATTATTTCTATAGTTATATCTCAGTGATACATCATCCGATCTGAACCAAATTTATTGTGAATAATCAGTGAGCCCTTGTGGACACATTGATAATGTGGTTTAACATATAACTCCATAGCGCCCCCTAGATTATTCAAACTGTTATATCTCAGTGAGACATCATCCGATCTGAACCAGATTTATTGTGTATCATCAGTGAGACCTTGTGGACACATTGATATTGTGGTTTAACATGTGACTCCAGAGCGCCCCCTAGATTATTCAAACTGTTATATCTCAGTGAGACATCATCCGATCTGAACCAGATTTATTGTGCGTGTGCACCCCTGGTGCGGAGTAGACACGAGAGACTTCGAAATGGCGACCGAGCGGACGAGCTGGAGCTCGCGCGGTCGCCTCAATAAGGTCCGAGCGGCGCTAAGCTGCTTCGGGCCTCAACGCCGCTTGCGGCTTTAATTAGGCCCGAAGCAGCGAAGCGCTGCAAGGACCTATTGTAATTGTAGTGTTTATTATTATTTTTATTTTTATTTTTTTTATTATTATTATTATTTTTATTCTAGTCCCTCTTGAAGTGGCCTTTTGGGGGCTTTATCATATACGAAAACTCACCAAATTTGGCGGACTCGTCAGGACTGGTGAAAAATTACGTATTTTGGGGGCGTGGCAAAAATCGTCACAGAAATGGCTCAAGAGCGCCCCCTAGAAATTTTCAAAATACCCTCCGCATGACCTTAGTTTGACGTAGAATCATGAAATTTGGTACACTTGTCCAACTCACCAAGATATACAGAAAACCCTCTGGCACCAATGTTGTACAATAAATGGGAAGGCGGCCATTTTGGAACGATGACCAAATTTTCACCCCTTTTTGGCCGTTTACAGCCTCTGCATTTGAACGAACTCCTCCTATGAATTTCGCTCGATTTGGTTCAAACTTGGCCAGTTTCTTCATAAGGCATGGGGGAACAAACGACATCAAAATTGTGCGTTTTCATGAATGCTGAAGGGGCGGGGCCAGACGTCAAAGTTGGACATCTCGCCATGAAAAACGAAACGCTTACAGCTCTTACACGAAAAGAGTCTAATACATCAAACCTTCAGTTATTGACCCACATCCGGTCCCCTGCAAAACTGTATGGTCAAATCATGACATCACTTAAGCCACGCCCCCTGACAACAGGAAGTGTAAAGTTTTACTTTGAAAGGTCCATATCGGACCCGTGTTACCTAATCAGCGTGACATTGTGTCCAGTGACTAAAGACATGTTGGTGTAACAAGCTTTCCAGCACTGTTCGTTTTGGGTGGAGCAAGTGGGCGTGGCGACATGGCGAAGTAAGACGTAACGCCATCACCATACGTTTGGATCTAAAATCCACAGATTTGATCCGAGGAGTACCAAAATCAGTATGATCGATCATTGCCCACCCCTTGAACAGGTGTTTATGCTAATTAGCAAATCGCTACAGAAACGGCTCAAGAGCGCCCCCTAGAAATATTCAAAATACCCTCCGCATTGACCTTAGTTTGACGTAGAATCATGAAATTTGGTACACTTGTCCAACTCACCAAGATGCACAGAAAACCCTCTGGCACCAATGTTGTACGATAAATGGTAAGGCGGCCATTTTGGAACGATGACCAAATTTTCACCCCTTTTTGGCCGTTTACAGCCTCTGCATTTCAACGAACTCCTCCTAGGGATTTCGCTCGATTTGATTCAAACTTGGCCAGTTTCTTTATAAGGCACGGGGGAACAAATGTTATCAAAACTGTGCGTTTTCATGCATGCTGAAGGGGCGGGGCCAGACCTCAAAGTTGGACATCTCGCCATGAAAAACGAAACGCTTACAGCTCTTACACGAAAACTGTCTAATACATCAAACCTTCAGTGATTGACCCACATCCGGTCCCCTGCAAAACTGTATGGTCAAATCATGACATCACTTAAGCCACGCCCCCTGACAACAGGAAGTGTAAAGTTTTACGTTGAACGGTCCATATCGGATCCCTGTTACCTAATCAGCGTGACATTGTATCCAGTCACCGAAGACATGTTGGTGTAACAAGCTTTCCAGCACTGTTCGTTTTGGGTGGAGCAAGTGGGCGTGGTGACGTGGCGAAGTAAGACGTAACGCCGTCACCATACGTTTGGTTCTAAACTCCACAGATTTGATCTGAGGAGTACCAAAATCATTATGATCGATCATTACCCACCCCTTGAACAGGTGTTTATGCTAATTAGCAAATAGCCTCCATAGCGCCCCCTAGATTATTCAAACTGTTGTATCTCAGTGATACATCATCCGATCTGAACCAGATTTATTGTGCATCATCAGTGAGCCCTTGTGGACACATTGATATTGTGGTTTAACATTTGACTCAAGTGCGCCCCCTACATTATTTCTATGGTTATATCTCAGTGATACATCATCCGATCTGAACCAGATTTATTGTGATTCATCAGTGAACACTTCTACACACATTGATAATGTTATGTAAATTTTTACTCCATAGCGCCCCCTATATTATTACTACAGTTATATCTTAGTGATACATTATCCGATCTGCACGAGATTTATTATGATTCATCAGTGAACACTTCTACACACATTGATAATGGTATGTAAATTTTTACTCCATAGCGCCCCCTGTATTATTACTACAGTTATATCTTAGTGATACATTATCCGATCTGCACGAGATTTATTGTGCTTTATCAGTGAACACTTCGACACACATTGATAATGGTATGTAAATTTTTACTCCATAGCGCCCCCTATATTATTACTACAGTTATATCTTAGTGATACATTATCCGATCTGCACGAGATTTATTATGATTCATCAGTGAACACTTCTACACACATTGATAATGGTATGTAAATTTTTACTCCATAGCGCCCCCTGTATTATTACTACAGTTATATCTTAGTGATACATTATCCGATCTGCACAAGATTTATTGTGCTTTATCAGTGAACACTTCGACACACATTGATAATGGTATGTAAATTTTTACTCCATAGCGCCCCCTATATTATTACTACAGTTATATCTTAGTGATACATTATCCGATCTGCACGAGATTTATTGTGATTAATCAGTGAACACTTCTATACACATTGATAATGGTATGTAAATTTTTACTCCATAGCGCCCCCTATATTATTACTACAGTTATATCTCAGTGATACATTATCCAATCTGCACGAGATTTATTGTGCTTTATCAGTGAACACTTCGACACACATTGATAATGGTATGTAAATTTTTACTCCATAGCGCCCCCTATATTATTACTACAGTTATATCTTAGTGATACATTATCCGATCTGCACGAGATTTATTGTGCTTTATCAGTGAACACTTCGACACACATTGATAATGGTATGTAAATTTTTACTCCATAGTGCCCCCTATATTATTACTACAGTTATATCTTAGTGATACATTATCCGATCTGCACGAGATTTATTGTGATTCATCAGTGAACACTTCTACACACATTGATAATGTATGTAAATTCATACTCCATAGCGTCCCCTATATTATTACTACAGTTATATCTCAGTGATACATTATCCGATCTGCATGAGATTTACTATGTTTCATCAGTGAGACCTTGTGGACACATTGGTATTGTGGTTTAACATATGACTCAAGAGCGCCCCCTAGATTATTCAAATCGTTATATCTCAGTGATACATCATCCGATCTAAACCAGATTTATTGTGTATCATCAGTGAGCCCTCGTGGACACATTGATATTGTGGTTTAACATATGACTCCAGAGCGCCCCTTAGATTATTCAAATCGTTATATCTTAGTGATACATCATCCGATCTAAACCAGATTTATTGTGCATCATCAGTGAGCCCTCGTGGACACATTGATATGGTGGGCTAACATTTGACTCAAGTGCGTCCCCTAGATTATTCAAACTGTTATATCTCAGTTATACATCATCCGATATTTACCAGATTTATTGTACATCATCAGTGAGCACTTCAACAGACATTGATACTGTGGTTTAACAGATAACTCCAGTGCGCCCCCTACATTATTTTTCAAACTGTTACATCTCATTGCTAGATCATCTGATCTGTTCTACATTTACTGTGTGTCACCAGTCAGCACTTCTAAACACGTATATATTGTTGTTATTCGCTAACTGTTCTTGGCAAACGGGTGCTGGATGGGCATGAGAGAGTTCGCGATGGTGACCGAGCAGATCAATTGGAGGTCCCGTGGTCGACATAATAAGGCCAGAGCGGCGCTAAGCTGCGAGGGCCTCAACGCTGCTTGCAGCTTTAATTAGGCCCGAAGCAGCGAAGCGCTGCAAGGACCTATTGTAATTGTAGTGTTTATTATTAGGCCCGAAGCAGCGAAGCGCTGCAAGGACCTATTGTAATTGTAGTGTTTATTATTATTTTTTTTTTTATTTTTATTTTTCTTCCCCCCAAAGAAGTGGCCTTTTGGAGGCTTTATCATATACGAAAACTCACCAAATTTGGCGGACTCGTCAGGACTGGTGAAAAATTACGTATTTTGGGGGCGTGGCAAAAATCGTCACAGAAACGGCTCAAGAGCGCCCCCTAGAAATTTTCAAAATACCCTCCGCATTGACCTTAGTTTGACGTAGAATCATGAAATTTGGTACACTTGTCCAACTCACCAAGATGCACAGAAAACCCTCTGGCACCAATGTTGTACAATAAATGGTAAGGCGGCCATTTTGGAACGATGACCAAATTTTCACCCCTTTTTGGCCGTTTACAGCCTCCGCATTTGAACGAACTCCTCCTATGAATTTCGCTCGATTTGGTTCAAACTTGGCCAGTTTCTTCATAAGGCACGGGGGAACAAACGATATCAAAATTGTGCGTTTTCATGAATGCTGAAGGGGCGGGGCCAGACGTCAAAGTTGGACATCTCGCCATGAAAAACGAAACGCTTACAGCTCTTACACGAAAAAAGTCTAATACATCAAACCTTCAGTTATTGACCCACATCCGGTCCCCCGCAAAACTGTATGGTCAAATCATGACATCACTTAAGCCACGCCCCCTGACAACAGGAAGTGTAAAGTTTTACGTTGAACGGTCCATATCGGACCCCTGTTACCTAATCAGCGTGGCATTGTGTCCAGTGACCGAAGACATGTTGGTGTAACAAGCATTCCAATACTGTTCGTTTTTGGTGGAGCATGTGGGCGTGGCGACGTGGCGAAGTAAGACATAACGCCATCACCATACGTTTGGTTCTAAAATCCACAGATTTGATCCGAGGAGTACCAAAATCAGTATGATCGATCATTGCCCACCCCTTGAACAGGTGTTTATGCTAATTAGCAAATCGCTACAGAAACGGCTCAAGAGCGCCCCCTAGAAATATTCAAAATACCCTTCGCATTGACCTTAGTTTGACGTAGAATCATGAAATTCGGTACACTTGTCCAACTCACCAAGATGCACAGAAAACCCTCTGGCACCAATGTTGTACGATAAATGGTAAGGCGGCCATTTTGGAACGATGACCAAATTTTCACCCCTTTTTGGCCGTTTATAGCCTCTGCATTTCAACGAACTCCTCCTAGGGATTTCGCTCGATTTGATTCAAACTTGGCCAGTTTCTTTATAAGGCACGGGGGAACAAATGTTATCAAAACTGTGCGTTTTCATGCATGGTGAAGGGGCGGGGCCAGACCTCAAAGTTGGACATCTCGCCATGAAAAACGAAACGCTTACAGCTCTTACACGAAAACTGTCTAATACATCAAACCTTCAGTGATTGACCCACATCCGGTCCCCTGCAAAACTGTATGGTCAAATCATGACATCACTTAAGCCACGCCCCCTGACAACAGGAAGTGTAAAGTTTTACGTTGAACGATCCATATCGGATCCCTGTTAACTAATCAGCATGACATTGTATCCAGTCACCGAAGACATGTTGGTGTAACAAGCTTTCCAGCACTGTTCGTTTTGGGTGGAGCAAGTGGGCGTGGCGACATGGCGAAGTAAGACGTAACGCCGTCACCATACGTTTGGTTCTAAACTCCACAGATTTGATCTGAGGAGTACCAAAATCATTATGATCGATCATTACCCACCCCTTGAACAGGTGTTTATGCTAATTAGCAAATAGCTTCCATAGCGCCCCCTAGATTATTCAAACTGTTGTATCTCAGTGATACATCATCCGATCTGAACCAGATTTATTGTGCATCATCAGTGAGCCCTTGTGGACACATTGATATGGTGGGCTAACATTTGACTCAAGTGCGCCCCCTACATTATTTCTATAGTTATATCTCAGTGATACATCATCCGATCTGAACCAGATTTATTGTGCATCATCAGTGAGCCCTTGTGGACACATTGATATGGTGGGCTAACATATGACTCCAGAGCGCCCCCTAGATTATTCAAACTGTTATATCTCAGTGATACATCATCCGATCTGAACCAGATTTATTGTGCATCATCAGTGAGCCCTTGTGGACACATTGATATGGTGGGCTAACATTTGACTCAAGTGCGCCCCCTACATTACTTCTATAGTTATATCTCAGTGATACATCATCCGATCTGAACCAGATTTATTGTGCATCATCAGTGAGGCCTTGTGGACACATTGATATTGTGGTTTAACATTTGACTCAAGTGCGCCCCCTACATTATTTCTATGGTTATATCTCAGTGATACATCATCCGATCTGAACACGAGATTTATTGTGATTCATCAGTGAACACTTCTATACACATTGATAATGGTATGTAAATTTTTACTCCATAGCGCCCCCTATATTATTACTACAGTTATATCTCAGTGATACATTATCCAATCTGCACAAGATTTATTGTGCTTTATCAGTGAACACTTCGACACACATTGATAATGGTATGTACATTTTTACTCCATAGCGCCCCCTATATTATTACTACAGTTATATCTTAGTGATACATTATCCGATCTGCACGAGATTTATTATGATTCATCAGTGAACACTTCTACACACATTGATAATGGTATGTAAATTTTGACTCCATTGCGCCCCCTACATTATGTCTATAGTTATATCTCAGTGATACATCATCCGATCTGAACCAGATTTATTGTGCATCATCAGTGAGTCCTTGTGGACACATTGATATGGTGGGCTAACATTTGACTCAAGTGCGCCCCCTACATCATGTATATAGTTATATCTCAGTGATTCATTAGCCGATCTGAACCAGATTTATTGTGCATCATCAGTGAGACCTTGTGGACACATTGATATGGTGGGCTAACATTTGACTCCAGAGCGCCCCCTAGATTATTCAAACTGTTATATCTCAGTGAGACATCATCCAATCTGAACCAGATTTATTGTGCGTGTGCACCCCTGGTGCGGAGTAGACACGAGAGACTTCGAAATGGCGACCGAGCGGACGAGCTGGAGCTCGCGCGGTCGCCTCAATAAGGTCCGAGCGGCGCTAAGCTGCGAGGGCCTCAATGCTGCTTGCAGCTTTAATTATTATTATTATTTTTCTTCCCCCCAAAGAAGTGGCCTTTTGGAGGCTTTATCATATACGAAAACTCACCAAATTTGGCGGACTCGTCAGGACTGGTGAAAAATTACGTATTTTGGGGGCGTGGCAAAAATCGCCACAGAAACGGCTCAAGAGCGCCCCCTAGAAATATTCAAAATACCTTCCGCATGACCTTAGTTTGACGTAGAATCATGAAATTTGGTACACTTGTCCAACTCATCAAGATGTACAGAAAACCCTCTAGCACCAACGTTGTACAATAAATGGGAAGGCGGCCATTTTGGAACGATGACCAAATTTTCACCCCTTTTTGGCCGTTTACAGCCTCCGCATTTGAACGAACTCCTCCTATGAATTTCGCTCGATTTGGTTCAAACTTGGCCAGTTTCTTCATAAGGCACGGGGGAACAAACGATATCAAAATTGTGCGTTTTCATGAATGCTGAAGGGGCGGGGCCAGACGTCAAAGTTGGACATCTCGCCATGAAAAATGAAACGCTTACAGCTCTTACACGAAAAGAGTCTAATACATCAAACCTTCAGTTATTGACCCACATCCGGTCCCTTGCAAAACTGTATGGTCAAATCATGACATCACTTAAGCCACGCCCCCTGACAACAGGAAGTGTAAAGTTTTACGTTGAACGGTCCATATTGGACCCCTGTTACCTAATCAGCGTGGCATTGTGTCCAGTGACCGAAGACATGTTGGTGTAACAAGCATTCCAATACTGTTCGTTTTTGGTGGAGCATGTGGGCGTGGCGACGTGGCGAAGTAAGACATAACGCCATCACCATACGTTTGGTTCTAAAATCCACAGATTTGATCCGAGGAGTACCAAAATCAGTATGATCGATCATTGCCCACCCCTTGAACAGGTGTTTATGCTAATTAGCAAATCGCTACAGAAACGGCTCAAGAGCGCCCCCTAGAAATATTCAAAATACCCTCCGCATTGACCTTAGTTTGACGTAGAATCATGAAATTTGGTACACTTGTCCAACTCACCAAGATGCACAGAAAACCCTCTGGCACCAATGTTGTACAATAAATGGTAAGGCGGCCATTTTGGAACGATGACCAAATTTTCACCCCTTTTTGGCCGTTTACAGCCTCCGCATTTGAACGAACTCCTCCTATGAATTTCGCTCGATTTGGTTCAAACTTGGCCAGTTTCTTCATAAGGCACGGGGGAACAAACGATATCAAAATTGTGCGTTTTCATGAATGCTGAAGGGGCGGGGCCAGACGTCAAAGTTGGACATCTCGCCATGAAAAATGAAACGCTTACAGCTCTTACACGAAAAGAGTCTAATACATCAAACCTTCAGTTATTGACCCACATCCGGTCCCTTGCAAAACTGTATGGTCAAATCATGACATCACTTAAGCCACGCCCCCTGACAACAGGAAGTGTAAAGTTTTACGTTGAACGGTCCATATTGGACCCCTGTTACCTAATCAGCGTGGCATTGTGTCCAGTGACCGAAGACATGTTGGTGTAACAAGCATTCCAATACTGTTCGTTTTTGGTGGAGCATGTGGGCGTGGCGACGTGGCGAAGTAAGACATAACGCCATCACCATACGTTTGGTTCTAAAATCCACAGATTTGATCCGAGGAGTACCAAAATCAGTATGATCGATCATTGCCCACCCCTTGAACAGGTGTTTATGCTAATTAGCAAATCGCTACAGAAACGGCTCAAGAGCGCCCCCTAGAAATATTCAAAATACCCTCCGCATTGACCTTAGTTTGACGTAGAATCATGAAATTTGGTACACTTGTCCAACTCACCAAGATGCACAGAAAACCCTCTGGCACCAATGTTGTACGATAAATGGTAAGGCGGCCATTTTGGAACGATGACCAAATTTTCACCCCTTTTTGGCCGTTTACAGCCTCTGCATTTCAACGAACTCCTCCTAGGGATTTCGCTCGATTTGATTCAAACTTGGCCAGTTTCTTTATAAGGCACGGGGGAACAAATGTTATCAAAACTGTGCGTTTTCATGCATGCTGAAGGGGCGGGGCCAGACCTCAAAGTTGGACATCTCGCCATGAAAAACGAAACGCTTACAGCTCTTACACGAAAACTGTCTAATACATCAAACCTTCAGTGATTGACCCACATCCGGTCCCCTGCAAAACTGTATGGTCAAATCATGACATCACTTAAGCCACGCCCCCTGACAACAGGAAGTGTAAAGTTTTACGTTGAACGGTCCATATCGGATCCCTGTTACCTAATCAGCGTGACATTGTATCCAGTCACCGAAGACATGTTGGTGTAACAAGCTTTCCAGCACTGTTCGTTTTGGGTGGAGCAAGTGGGCGTGGTGACATGGCGAAGTAAGACGTAACGCCGTCACCATACGTTTGGTTCTAAACTCCACAGATTTGATCTGAGGAGTACCAAAATCATTATGATCGATCATTACCCACCCCTTGAACAGGTGTTTATGCTAATTAGCAAATAGCCTCCATAGCGCCCCCTAGATTATTCAAACTGTTGTATCTCAGTGATACATCATCCGATCTGAACCAGATTTATTGTGCATCATCAGTGAGCCCTTGTGGACACATTGATATGGTGGGCTAACATTTGACTCAAGTGCGCCCCCTACATTATTTCTATAGTTATATCTCAGTGATACATCATCCGATCTGAACCAGATTTATTGTGCATCATCAGTGAGCCCTTGTGGACACATTGATATGGTGGGCTAACATTTGACTCAAGTGCGCCCCCTACATTATTTCTATAGTTATATCTCAGTGATACATCATCCGATCTGAACCAGATTTATTGTGCATCATCAGTGAGCCCTTGTGGACACATTGATATGGTGGGCTAACATATGACTCCAGAGCGCCCCCTAGATTATTCAAACTGTTATATCTCAGTGATACATCATCCGATCTGAACCAGATTTATTGTGCATCATCAGTGAGCCCTTGTGGACACATTGATATGGTGGGCTAACATTTGACTCAAGTGCGCCCCCTACATTACTTCTATAGTTATATCTCAGTGATACATCATCCGATCTGAACCAGATTTATTGTGCATCATCAGTGAGACCTTGTGGACACATTGATATTGTGGTTCAACATATGACTCCAGAGCCCCCTAGATTATTTCTATGGTTATATCTCAGTGATACATCATCCGATCTGAACCAGATTTATTATCATTCATCAGTGAACACTTCTACACACAATGATAATGGTATGTAAATTTTTACTCCATAGCGCCCCCTATATTATTACTACAGTTATATCTCAGTGATACATTATCCAATCTGCACGAGATTTATTGTGATTCATCAGTGAACACTTCGACACACATTGATAATGGTATGTAAATTTTTACTCCATAGCGCCCCCTATATTATTACTACAGTTATATCTCAGTGATACATCATCCGATCTGAACCAAATTTATTGTGATTCATCAGTGAGCCCTTGTGGACACATTGATATTGTGGTTTAACATATAACTCAATAGCGCACCCTAGATTATTCAAACTGTTATATCTCAGTGAGACATCATCCGATCTGAACCAGATTTATTGTGTATCATCAGTGAGACCTTGTGGACATATTGATATTGTGGTTTAACATGTGACTCCAGAGCGCCCCCTAGATTATTCAAACTGTTATATCTCAGTGAGACATCATCCGATCTGAACCAGATTTATTGTGCGTGTGCACCCCTGGTGCGGAGTAGACACGAGAGACTTCGAAATGGCGACCGAGCGGACGAGCTGGAGCTCGCGCGGTCGCCTCAATAAGGTCCGAGCGGCGCTAAGCTGCGAGGGCCTCAATGCTGCTTGCAGCTTTAATTAGGCCCGAAGCAGCGAAGCGCTGCAAGGACCTATTGTAATTGTAGTGTTTATTATTTTTATTTTTCTTCCCCCCAAAGAAGTGGCCTTTTGGAGGCTTTATCATATACGAAAACTCACCAAATTTGGCGGACTTGTCAGGACTGGTGAAAAATTACGTATTTTGGGGGCGTGGCAAAAATCGTCACAGAAACGGCTCAAGAGCGCCCCCTAGAAATTTTCAAAATACCCTCCGCATTGACCTTATTTTGACGTAGAATCATGAAATTCGGTACACTTGTCCAACTCACCAAGATGCACAGAAAACCCTCTGGCACCAACGTTGTACGATAAATGGTAAGGCGGCCATTTTGGATCGATGACCAAATTTTTACACCTTTTTGGCCGTTTACAGCCTCCGCATTTGAACGAACTCCTCCTAGGGATTTCGCTCGATTTGGTTCAAACTTGGCCAGTTTCTTCATAAGGCACGGGGGAACAAACAATATCAAAATTGTGCGTTTTCATGAATGCTGAAGGGGCGGGGCCAGACATCAAAGTTGGACATCTCGCCATGAAAAACGAAACGCTTACAGCTCTTACACGAAAAGAGTCTAATACATCAAACCTTCAGTGATTGACGCACATCCGGTCCCCTGCATTACTGAATGGTCAAATCATGACATCACTTAAGCCACGCCCCCTGACAACAGGAAGTGTAAAGTTTTACTTTGAAAGGTCCATATCGGACCCGTGTTACCTAATCAGCGTGACATTGTGTCCAGTGACTAAAGACATGTTGGTGTAACAAGCTTTCCAGCACTGTTCGTTTTGGGTGGAGCAAGTGGGCGTGGCGACATGGCGAAGTAAGACGTAACGCCATAACCATACGTTTGGATCTAAAATCCACAGATTTGATCCGAGAAGTACCAAAATCAGTATGATCGATCATTGCCCACCCCTTGAACAGGTGTTTATGCTAATTAGCAAATTGCTACAGAAACGGCTCAAGAGCGCCCCCTAGAAATATTCAAAATACCCTCCGCATTGACCTTAGTTTGACGTAGAATCATGAAATTTGTTACACTTGTCCAACTCACCAAGATGTACAGAAAACCCTCTGGCACCAATGTTGTACGATAAATGGTAAGGTGGCCATTTTGGAACGATGACCAAATTTTCACCCCTTTTTGGCCGTTTACAGTCTCTGCATTTCAACGAACTCCTCCTAGGGATTTCGCTCGATTTGATTCAAACTTGGCCAGTTTCTTTATAAGGCATGGGGGAACAAATGTTATCAAAACTGTGCGTTTTCATGCATGCTGAAGGGGCGGGGCCAGACCTCAAAGTTGGAAATCTCGCCATGAAAAACGAAACGCTTACAGCTATTACACGAAAACTGTCTAATACATCAAAACTTCAGTGATTGACCCACATACGGTCCCCTGCAAAACTGTATGGTCAAATCATGACATCAATTAAGCCACGCCCCCTGACAACAGGAAGTGTAAAGTTTTACGTTGAACAGTCCATATCGGATCCCTGTTACCTAATCAGCGTGACATTGTATCCAGTCACCGAAGACATGTTGGTGTAACAAGCTTTCCAGCACTGTTCGTTTTGGGTGGAGCAAGTGGGCGTGGTGACATGGCGAAGTAAGACGTAACGCCGTCACCATACGTTTGGTTCTAAACTCCACAGATTTGATCTGAGGAGTACCAAAATCATTATGATCGATCATTACCCACCCCTTGAACAGGTGTTTATGCTAATTAGCAAATACCCTCCATAGCGCCCCCTAGATTATTCAAACTGTTGTATCTCAGTGATACATCATCCGATCTGAACCAGATTTATTGTGCATCATCAGTGAGCCCTTGTGGACACATTGATATAGTGGGCTAACATTTGACTCAAGTGCGCCCCCTACATTATTTCTATAGTTATATCTCAGTGATACATCATCCGATCTGAACCAGATTTATTGTGCATCATCAGTGAGCCCTTGTGGACACATTGATATGGTGGGCTAACATTTGACTCAAGTGCGCCCCCTACATTATTTCTATAGTTATATCTCAGTGATACATCATCCGATCTGAACCAGATTTATTGTGCATCATCAGTGAGCCCTTGTGGACACATTGATATGGTGGGCTAACATATGACTCCAGAGCGCCCCCTAGATTATTCAAACTGTTATATCTCAGTGATACATCATCCGATCTGAACCAGATTTATTGTGCATCATCAGTGAGCCCTTGTGGACACATTGATATGGTGGGCTAACATTTGACTCAAGTGCGCCCCCTACATTACTTCTATAGTTATATCTCAGTGATACATCATCCGATCTGAACCAGATTTATTGTGCATCATCAGTGAGACCTTGTGGACACATTGATATTGTGGTTCAACATATGACTCCAGAGCGCCCCCTAGATTATTCAAACTGTTATATCTCAGTGAGACATCATCCGATCTGAACCAGATTTATTGTTCATCATCAGTGAGCCCTTGTGGACACATTGATATTGTGGTTTAACATTTGACTCAAGTGCGCCCCCTACATTATTTCTATGGTTATATCTCAGTGATACATCATCCGATCTGAACCAGATTTATTGTGCTTTATCAGTGAACACTTCGACACACATTGATAATGGTATGTAAATTTTTACTCCATAGCGCCCCCTATATTATTACTACAGTTATATCTCAGTGATACATTATCCAATCTGCACGAGATTTATTGTGCTTTATCAGTGAACACTTCGACACACATTGATAATGGTATGTAAATTTTTACTCCATAGCGCCCCCTATATTATTACTACAGTTATATCTTAGTTATACATTATCCGATCTGCACAAGATTTCACTTGATTTATTGTGATTCATCAGGGAACACTTCTACACACATTGATAATGGTATGTAAATATTTACTCCATAGCGCCCCCTATATTATTACTACAGTTATATCTTAGTGATACATTATCCGATCTGCACGAGATTTATTATGATTCATCAGTGAACACTTCTACACACATTGATAATGGTATGTTAATTTTTACTCCATAGCGCCCCCTGTATTATTACTACAGTTATATCTCAGTGATACATTATCCGATCTGCACGAGATTTATTGTGCTTTATCAGTGAACACTTCGACACACATTGATAATGGTATGTAAATTTTTACTCCATAGCGCCCCCTATATTATTACTACAGTTATATCTTAGTGATACATTATCCGATCTGCACGAGATTTATTGTGATTAATCAGTAAACACTTCTATACACATTGATAATGGTATGTAAATTTTTACTCCATAGCGCCCCCTATATTATTACTACAGTTATATCTTAGTGATAGATTATCCAATCTGCACGAGATTTACTATGATTCATCAGTGAACACTTCTACACACATTGATAATGGTATGTAAATTTTTACTCCATAGCGCCCCCTGTATTATTACTACAGTTATATCTTAGTGATACATTATCCGATCTGCACAAGATTTATTGTGCTTTATCAGTGAACACTTCGACACACATTGATAATGGTATGTAATTTTTACTCCATAGCGCCCCCTATATTATTACTACAGTTATATCTTAGTGATACATTATCCGATCTGCACGAGATTTATTGTGATTCATCAGTGAACACTTCTATACACATTGATAATGGTATGTAAATTTTTACTCCATAGCGCCCCCTATATTATTACTACAGTTATATCTCAGTGATGCATTATCCAATCTGCACGAGATTTATTGTGCTTTATCAGTGAATACTTCGACACACATTGATAATGGTATGTAAATTTTTACTCCATAGCGCCCCCTATATTAATACTACAGTTATATCTTAGTGATACATTATCCGATCTGCACGAGATTTATTGTGCTTTATCAGTGAACACTTCGACACACATTGATAATGGTATGTAAATTTTTACTCCATAGCGCCCCCTATATTATTACTACAGTTATATCTTAGTGATACATTATCCGATCTGCACGAGATTTATTGTGATTCATCAGTGAACACTTCTATACACATTGATAATGGTATGTAAATTTTTACTCCATAGCGCCCCCTATATTATTACTACAGTTATATCTCAGTGATACATCATCCGATCTGAACCAGATTTATTGTGCATCATCAGTGAGTCCTTGTGGACACATTGATATGGTGGGCTAACATTTGACTCAAGTGCGCCCCCTACATCATGTATATAGTTATATCTCAGTGATTCATTAGCCGATCTGAACCAGATTTATTGTGCATCATCAGTGAGACCTTGTGGACACATTGATATGGTGGGCTAACATTTGACTCCAGAGCGCCCCCTAGATTATTCAAACTGTTATATCTCAGTGAGACATCATCCAATCTGAACCAGATTTATTGTGCGTGTGCACCCCTGGTGCGGAGTAGACACGAGAGACTTCGAAATGGCGACCGAGCGGACGAGCTGGAGCTCGCGCGGTCGCCTCAATAAGGTCCGAGCGGCGCTAAGCTGCGAGGGCCTCAATGCTGCTTGCAGCTTTAATTAGGCCCGAGCAGCTAAGCGCTGCGAAGGCCTATTGTAATTGTAGTGTTTATTATTTTTATTTTTTTTATTATTATTTTTTTTTTTCTTCCCCCCAAAGAAGTGGCCTTTTGGAGGCTTTATCATATACGAAAACTCACCAAATTTGGCGGACTCGTCAGGACTGGTGAAAAATTACGTATTTTGGGGGCGTGGCAAAAATCGCCACAGAAACGGCTCAAGAGCGCCCCCTAGAAATTTTCAAAATACCCTCCGCATTGACCTTAGTTTGACGTAGAATCATGAAATTTGGTACACTTGTCCAACTCACCAAGATGCACAGAAAACCCTCTGGCACCAATGTTGTACGATAAATGGTAAGGCGGCCATTTTGGAACGATGACCAAATTTTCACCCCTTTTTGGCCGTTTACAGCCTCTGCATTTCAACGAACTCCTCCTAGGGATTTCGCTCGATTTGATTCAAACTTGGCCAGTTTCTTTATAAGGCACGGGGGAACAAATATTTTCAAAACTGTGCGTTTTCATGCATGATGAAGGGGCGGGGCCAGACCTCAAAGTTGGACATCTCGCCATGAAAAACGAAACGCTTATAGCTCTTACACGAAAACTGTCTAATACATCAAACCTTCAGTGATTGACCCACATCCGGTCCCCTGCAAAACTGTATGGTCAAATCATGACATCACTTAAGCCACGCCCCCTGACAACAGGAAGTGTAAAGTTTTACGTTGAACGGTCCATATGGGATCCCTGTTACCTAATCAGCGTGACATTGTATCCAGTCACCGAAGACATGTTGGTGTAACAAGCTTTCCAGCACTGTTCGTTTTGGGTGGAGCAAGTGGGCGTGGTGACGTGGCGAAGTAAGACGTAACGCCGTCACCATACGTTTGGTTCTAAACTCCACAGATTTGATCTGAGGAGTACCAAAATCATTATGATCGATCATTACCCACCCCTTGAACAGGTGTTTATGCTAATTAGCAAATAGCCTCCATAGCGCCCCCTAGATTATTCAAACTGTTGTATCTCAGTGATACATCATCCGATCTGAACCAGATTTATTGTGCATCATCAGTGAGCCCTTGTGGACACATTGATATGGTGGGCTAACATTTGACTCAAGTGCGCCCCCTAGATTATTTATATAGTTATATCTCAGTGATACATCATCCGATCTGAACCAGATTTATTGTGCATCATCAGTGAGCCCTTGTGGACACATTGATATGGTGGGCTAACATATGACTCCAGAGCGCCCCCTAGATTATTCAAACTGTTATATCTCAGTGATACATCATCCGATCTGAACCAGATTTATTGTGCATCATCAGTGAGCCCTTGTGGACACATTGATATGGTGGGCTAACATTTGACTCAAGTGCGCCCCCTACATTACTTCTATAGTTATATCTCAGTGATACATCATCCGATCTGAACCAGATTTATTGTGCATCATCAGTGAGACCTTGTGGACACATTGATATTGTGGTTCAACATATGACTCCAGAGCGCCCCCTAGATTATTCAAACTGTTATATCTCAGTGAGACATCATCCGATCTGAACCAGATTTATTGTTCATCATCAGTGAGCCCTTGTGGACACATTGATATTGTGGTTTAACATTTGACTCAAGTGCGCCCCCTACATTATTTCTATGGTTATATCTCAGTGATACATCATCCGATCTGAACCAGATTTATTGTGATTCATCAGTGAACACTTCTACACACATTGATAATGTTATGTAAATTTTTACTCCATAGCGCCCCCTATATTATTACTACAGTTATATCTTAGTGATACATTATCCGATCTGCACAATATTTATTATGCTTTATCAGTGAACACTTCGACACACATTGATAATGTTATGTAAATTTTTACTCCATAGCGCCCCCTATATTATTACTACAGTTATATCTTAGTGATACATTATCCGATCTGCACGAGATTTATTATGATTCATCAGTGAACACTTCTACACACATTGATAATGGTATGTAAATTTTTACTCCATAGCGCCCCCTGTATTATTACTACAGTTATATCTTAGTGATACATTATCCGATCTGCATGAGATTTATTGTGATTCATCAGTGAACACTTCTACACACATTGATAATGGTATGTAAATTTTTACTCCATAGCGCCCCCTGTATTATTACTACTGTTATATCTTAGTGATACATTATCCGATCTGCACGAGATTTATTGTGCTTTATCAGTGAACACTTCTACACACATTGATAATGG